>JAWPHD010014738.1:0-59386 GCA_037043455.1 Cyrtodaria siliqua | reverse complement strand
ATACAGTATATACGTGTCTTTTTCGAAAAAGGAACTGAAATACTATGCGCAATTATACAGGCATATATATATATATATATCGATCGAAATGAAGTCAGTATGATATATTTCATGAATGGAGTTACCCGGATGTGCCACTCATGACGTGTGACCTAGATAACAATCGGGAACTAAATGTTCGTAAATATTGTAGATTGCACGCATATGATACCTCACGGCGTTAGATGAAATCTCACGGAATTCTAACCCTCCCTCCCGGCCCCAACGGAATTGTGTGAAAAACTCCCATAATTTTTTTTGAATTTCCTTTGTTTGGTATGTCAGCAGATTTAATGAAGGCGGAGTTGCTTCTAAAAATAGAAATGAATTCAAGAACGGCAACTCATACGAAAGTTCGCACTTCGTACTCAATTAGATTCGTACTATTGTACAGTGTACTCAATTTGATTCATACTATCGGTTATTTTTCCAGAGGGGAAGTTATTAGGCAGCCAACCCGTGCAGCCGTCTTTTGCACGGCCGTTTTTTGAAAAATCTCGGCCAATATTTGGTGGTGTGGGTGGGGTAAAACATTTTTTTTTTTTTAAACTCTTTCTTTCTCAATATTTAAAAACCTTTAACCTCATCAAGAAGATAGACACTGTTCAATCTTGGCGACTCTCAGGACCTTCAGTCCTTTGATTTTTTTATTGGGCCTCGATATGAATGACAACATATGTGTATTCAAGGTATATAGTATCATGATTTCACCAATTTGTTACATTTTTCCTGGTTCAGAATCGGCCTCTGTTTATAGAACAGTGTTAGTTCCACTCAATGTATTTTGTACGGCAAATGAGGTGAACATGAGGCGGCTTGTTCTCATAAGCGAGGACAATTAGGGAGTGTCTAACCCCTTTCCACCCTTACCCAACACCACGGAGATTGGCGTATGGTACCATGGTGGTGGGATGTGTACCTTTTTCGTAAGCCAAGCCGGATCCTCTGTCAAATCCGACGAAACAAGCAGAAACTGCTGCCACGGACGTGACAGCAAGAAAAAAGAAAACTCCCGGGTTAGGGAAGAAGTCAAAAGGATCTGATGATCCGATTGTACTGCACAACGGATTTGGAGACTTGGAGATGGAGGTTGATGATCCAGCACATCTGAAACTCCCAAAGTCTCCAAGGTCTGCCAACCCCAAAGGCCGTAAAATCAAAGAACTTCGAGAATCCTTAAAAAGTCTCTTGGTACACCCAGCTGGTCCTGATGATATTCCATTATCAATTATTAAAACATTTTCCTGAAACCTGTCTCTCTACCACTTCTTGATATATTTAATAAGGTTTGGGTGACAGGAAACTTCCCCGATTCTTGGCGGGAAGCAATCGTTATTCCAGTCCCCAAAACCCGGAAATGATCATACGGACCCAATAAATTATCGCCCTATTGCTTTAACGAGGTTGTATATATGTAAAAACCGTGGAACGAATGATCAATGGCAGACTCTTTTTGTACCTGGAATCCAACAAGCTGATAACAAAGTATCAAAGTGGATTCCGGCGCCAACGAGGACACAACAGACAATCTCATTCGATTTGAATCATTTATTAGGGACGCTTTCGTAAAGAAAGAACCTTTTTTTGACTTGGAGAAAGCTTATGATACTGCATGGAAGTACGGTATCATGGAATTACCTTTATGACCTTGGTCTTAGAGGCCGATTACCAATTTTTATAGAACATTTCTTAGATGATAGACAGTTTCGTGTCGAATGGGTTCAACCCACTCTGACATTCATGAACAGGAGATGGTGTGGCCACAGGGCAGCATACTCTCTGTCACCCTTTTTAATATATAAATTAACAGTATATTTAAATGCATCAATCCTGGTGAGGATTGCTCTCTATATGTTGACGACTTGTTATATGTTATCGTGCAAAAAACGTGAACACTATTGAGAGACAACTTCAACAATGTCTGAATAAACTTCAGACCTTGGTCGGATGAAAATGGTTTACATTTTCTAAATCTAAAACTAATTGTATGCACTTTTGTCAACTACGTAAACATCATGAAGAACCTCATCTAACAAAGTCTATATGTTGAAGCTATTGAACCATCACTGTCTCATAGACGGGACGAATTAGCACTTCAATATGCCATTAAATTAAAATCTAACCCTTCAGGACCCAACTTTCGATAATGTTTTTAATCCTAGTTATGAACCTGTTTTTGATCGAAAACCAAAGGCCATTCGACCATTTGGTCTTCGTATTAAACCAAAATTAAGAGACACTAAAATCGTTTAAATTTGATTGCCAAGTACAAAGTACCACAAATTCCACCGTGGAACTTTGGAAACACCAACAATTATGTTTGATCTTTGTAATACTAACAAATCCAGTACACTTTCTTTTAAAGCAAATTTAATGAATTAAAATTGAAATACAGGTTTTCAACATATATACACAGATGGTTCTAAAGATGGAGATAAGGTAGCTGCAGCAGCTGCTGTTCACAAACACAGCATAAAGAGCCGCTTGCGTGACAAGGCCTCTATCTTTTCAGCTGAACTTAAGGCCTTACATTTTATTCAGGAATCTGATGATGACCATTTTGTAATCTTCCCTTTCATCTTTTCAAGCACTGGGAATATGAAAAATGAATAACCCATTTGTGCTTCAGCTTTTAGGAAAAGTGCAATTCTCTTATAGTTGATAATGTTATTATTTTCTGCTGGCTTCCAAGCCATGTAGGAAACACGTGGTAATGAATAGAAGCTGATAGTGCTGCTAAAGCAGCATTAGGTTTACATATATCTAATGCTAAAATTACCTTATACTGATTTAACACATGTATTCCTAACTCTTGGCAAGCCATTTGGGATTTGTCAGTTAACAATAAACTCCATTCAATTAAACCGTTATTTTGAGAATGGCTTACTTCTACGTCTCCCCGCGCTTGCAATCTGTACTGTTATTCATTCGATCTTTGGAGATCGCTGAGCCCAATACTTATAGTTAGTTATCGGTGGTACATTTTCAATTTCTTCTGTTTTTCTTACTTAATTTTTGATTCGGTGGTTCCACTACTCCGGCCGATAAAAGGCTGTGGGTATTGTGTAAACCACTCATAGGATATGTTGTCTGCTTTTTATATGCAGGCTTCATAACCGCTGCTCCCAACTAAATTCCATTATGTTTATTTCGCTCTTCGGGGCATTTCATTTTATTAGATACTGGGACCATACGCCGTACGACATGGGGAATACATTAAAGAAGGATAACTCCATGTCCACCGCCATATGCATGCCATCTTCGGGATGGTTAAAATTGTGTGCTGTTGATTTTATGAATATTGAGTTCTGCTCAACCCGGGGCTAGAGGGCGTGAGCGGTAGCTAGAATATTTCACTACCATTCATGAACAGTCTCAATCAAACCGAGACTGCAATATTTCGTATGTGTCGTGCTAGGCCGTGTCCAAAGGTCTATTATCATACTCTTTTTTTCTCTAGTAGACCAATTAGTCGAGAAGAAGTTGTCCTAGCCCGGTGCAGGATAGGGCATACACGTTTTTATTACAAGCTGAGCAATAACCAGAATGTATACCCTGCTTTGCACAGTTAACGGTCAAACATATCTTGTTGGAATGTGTAGACCTTGATCCTATGCGTCAAAGGTACTACAATGTTAATACTATGAAAGAGTTCCTTGATACTATAGATTTTAGTCTTGTTTTAGATTTCCTAAAATAAATCAGACTATATAAATCAATATAATGTGTTCTTATATGTATTTATGTACCCGTTGACGGGCATTTGTTGATTTACAGATATAGTTTATATCATCCCTTTTTTTAAATAGTTTTATCTCTATATATTTACATTAATTTTTAATTACTACTTAATTTCTTCATCTTTCGTCGTTTTTTGCGCACACTATGACCTATTTATGTGACGACGTGCCGTAAAACACCATTCATTCATTCTTTCATTCCTCTGCAAATTAATGTATTATTTACTTCGTTTGGTGCGGGTCTAATTTATGGAGGATTCCGGATAGTGGGGTGGTGGGGAAGGGGGAAACCCTCAAAAGGCCTTAGCTAGGATTCATACTTTCGCTGGAACCAATCTTCATCTGAAATACAAAAGATTCAGGCCACTTAATGTAATTACGTATATGCTACAACAGTGACACTAAATTGTCAGTTCTTCATAAACTGGTGTTGTTTCCTTACCGTCGTGTTGTCGGAATTGTCGGATGGTCAAATGAAAACTTCTGGCTTCTCCAACATAGGGCTCGATGTGCAGGCCGTGATCTTCTTGTGTATGACCTGTTTGTTACTTAAGTAAGACAATCGATCTTTCAGTAAATAATTATAACAATACCATCTTTTTCACAATGAGCAACTCGGATGACATGTATCAATTACAATACCCAATTTATTTTGTTTCAGACACCACATAAGACGACATTACTACAAGCAATTCCAACTACAGATGGATATATCTACAGAGCACGTGCCATTTAAATGCATCAGCATAGGATTTACTAACACAAGTGATCTTAACAGACACATGCCCAAACATACAAGCGATACACCATATAAGTGTAGCGTGTGCAGTAAAATATTTACCAAGTCATGCAGTCTTAAAGTACACATGCGCATACATACAGGCGAGAAGCCATTTAAGTGTATAGTGTGCAGCAAAGGATTTGCCCAGTCAGGCAGTCTAATAAAGCACATGCGCCTACATACAGGCGAGAAACCATATAAGTGTGGTGTGTGCAGTAAAGGATTTACCGACTTGGGCAGTCTTAAAAGACACATGCTCATTCATACAGATGAGACACCATTTAAGTGTAGCGTGTGCAGTAAAGGATTTATTCAGTCAAGTCATCTAAAAGGACACATGCTTAGACATACTGGCGAGACACCATATAAGTGTAGCATGTGCAATAGAGGATTTATTCAGTCGAGTAATCTGAAAGGACACATGCTCATACATACTGGAGAGACACCATTTATGTGTAGCGTGTGCAGTAAAGGGTTTATCCAGTCGAGCCATCTAAAACGACACATGCGCATACATACAGGCGAGAAACCATATAAGTGTAGCATGTGCAGTAAAGGATTTATTCAGTCCAGTGATCTTAAAAAACACATGCGAATACATACAGTCTACACCGTTTAAAATGATCGTATGCCAGAAACAATCCAATCGAGCAGGCAATCTTGAACACAAACACACAAATACGAATCGATAGCTGGTGTGCAGTAAAGGATTTATCCAGTCAGACACGAGTAAACAACACATGTGCATACATACAGTCGACATGCCATACACGTGTAGCGTTTTCAGCCAAGAATTTACTCATTCAAGCAATCTTACAATACATACTTAAGTGTATAGAGTGCAGTAAAGGATTTAACAACTCTAGTGATCTGAAAATGTATCAGACATACACATGATACACGAGAAAAATCACGTAAGTGAAGTGTGTGCAGTCAAATACGTTTGCAAATAACCATATATACAGGCTACCCTATTTAAAGCCAAGTAGATAATACACGGTGTTCATACATATATAATTTGTCGGTTTGATCCCTCTGTGGCCTAGGAATCTTTATGTGAGGAAGCTATCCAGCTGGCTTGCAGAACGTCGGTGGTTCTACGAAAAGGCACCTGGGGTCTTCCTCCACCAGCGGAAACTGAACATTCGCAATACGACCTTAGCTGTTGGTGCGACTATAAACTCCAATTCAATTCATACATATGTAGAATAACGCTTTTAAAGTCATAATATGTTTATTGTTAACCTTAAAAGAGATGATATAGACTTTGTGTCAAGTATATGTGTATAATATTACTGTCAAATTTAAATTAAATCCCCCTATATACCCAGCCATTAATAGAAACGACTGATTAGAAACGTACGCTTCATTAAAAAGGCAAACTGACGTTTTAACTCTTGTGTTAACATAAACATTACCTGTGCCATAAATAAACCATTTGGATCAGCACACTTCCTGTGTTGTGCTTAGAGTCGGCGCAGCGTGTAGGGAATACAGCGTAATTAGTACACACATATTTATTCGGCACAGTGTGTACAGTTTTAACATTATTCAGTTTATTTGTTAGCGTAATTCTCTAAGTTGTAACGCTTCCGAGTGATTTGTCAACTGTTTCAGTTTATGTGTTATTTAATAAGCGTAGTCTGTATTTAAATGAAGTGTTTTATCTAACACAATGAATGCCCAACTAAACATTCGTGCACTTACAGGAATAGTAGTTATTGAAGGTTGTGAAGAAAAGGAATCTGTCATTAACACGAGCTTACATTTAAACAACTGGTTTTCCTGTCGTAAGAAATACAGATTTGACAAAACAACAACATATATAATGATACAGATCATTCCACTTTCATATGTAATATTAATAACCCGGATAGAAAACACATATGTAAACAGTAATATTAATAACCAGGATCGAAAACACATGTAATATTAATAACCAGGATAGAAAACACATGTAATATTAATAACCAGGATAGAAAACACATGTAATATTAATAACCAGGATAGAAAACACATGTAATATTAATAACCAGGATAGAGAACACATGTAATATTAATAACCAGGAAAGAAAACACATGTGTAATAATATTGACAAGGATAGAAAATACATATATGTAATAATAATAATAATAACGAGGATAGAAAACACATATGTAATAATAATAAAGAGGATAGAAAACACATACTCAGTTTGATAGCTTTCATATGTAATATTAATAACCAGGATAGAAAACACATGTAATATTAATAACCAGGATAGAAAACACATGTAATATTAATAACCAGGATAGAAAACACATGTAATATTAATAACCAGGATAGAAAACACATGTGTAATAATATTGACAAGGATAGAAAATACATATATGTAATAATAATAATAATAACGAGGATAGAAAACACATATGTAATAATAATAAAGAGGATAGAAAACACATACTCAGTTTGATAGCTTTCATATGTAACATTAATAACAAGGATAGCAAATACATGTGTAATAATATTGACAAGGATAGAAAATACATATATGTAATAATAATAATAATAACGAGGATAGAAAACACATATGTAATAATAATAAAGAGGATAGAAAACACATACTCAGTTTGATAGCTTTCATATGTAACATTAATAACGAGGATAGAAAACACATGTGTAATAATATTGACAAGGATAGAAAATACATATATGTAATAATAATAATAATAACGAGGATAGAAAACACATATGTAATAATAATAACGAGGATAGAAAACACATGTGTAATAATATTGACAAGGATAGAAAATACATATGTAACATTAATAACGAGGATAGAAAACACATGTGTAATAATATTGACAAGGATAGAAAATACATATAATAATAATAATAACGAGGATAGAAAACACATATGTAATAATAATAAAGAGGATAGAAAACACATACTCAGTTTGATAGCTTTCATATGTAACATTAATAACGAGGATAGAAAACACATGTGTAATAATATTGACAAGGATAGAAAATACATATATGTAATAATAATAATAATAACGAGGATAGAAAACACATATCATATGTAATAATAATAAAGAGGATAGAAAACACACACTCAGTTTGATAGCTTTCATATGTAACATTAATAACGAGGATAGAAAACACATGTGTAATAATATTGATAAGATAGAAAATACATATATGTAATAATAATAATAATAAGTTATAACGAGGATAGAAAACACATATGTAATAATAATAACGAGGATAGAAAACACATGTGTGATAATATTGACAAGGCTAGAAAATACATATGTAACATTAATAACGAGGATAGAAAACACATGTGTAATAATATTGACAAGGATAGAAAATACATATATGTAATAATAATAATAATAACGAGGATAGAAAACACATATGTAATAATAATAAAGAGGATAGAAAACACATACTCAGTTTGACAGCTTTCATATGTAACATTATTAACGAGGATAGAAAACACATGTGTAATAATATTGACAAGGATAGAAAATACATATATGTAATAATAATAATAATAACGAGGATAGAAAACACATATGTAATAATAATAACGAGGATAGAAAACACATATGTAATAATAATAACGAGGATAGAAAACACATATGTAATAATATTAACGAGGATAGAAAACACATATATGTAATAATAATAACGAGGATAGAAAACACATATGTAATAATAATAACGAGGATAGAAAACACATACTCAGTTTGATAGCTTTCATATGTAATAATAATAACGAGGATAGAAAACACATATGTAATAATAATAACAAAAACACATATGTAATAATAATAACGAGGATAGAAAACACATATGTAATAATAATAATAAAAACACATATGTAATAATAATAACGAGGATAGAAAACACATATTTAATAATAATAACGAGGATAGAAAACACACATGTAATAATATTAACGAGGATAGAAAACACATATATGTAATTATAATAATAACGAGGATAGAAAACACATATGTAATAATAATAACGAGGGTAGAAAACACATATGTAATAATAGTAACGAGGATAGAAAACACATATATGTAATAATAATAATAACGAGGATAGAAAACACATGTAATAATAATAACGAGGGTAGAAAACACATATGTAATAATATTAACGAGGATAGAAAACACATATATGTAATAATAATAATAACGAGGATAGAAAACACATATGTAATAATAATAATGAGGGTAGAAAACACACATGTAATAATAATAACGAGGATAGAAAACACATATGTAATAATAATAAGGAGGATAGAAAACACATATGTAATAATAATAACGAGGGTAGAAAACACATATGTAATAATAATAACGAGGATAGAAAACACATATGTAATAATAATAATAACGAGGATAGAAAACAAAATATGCATATTTACTTGCATTTAAAACGCTTTACTATACCGATGGTCTTACATGAGTGACTGTATATCATTGTCGAATTAACGGGTGAATAGGCTGATCTTTTATCCAACGAGTTTAATACAATAAAGTCAAGTTTACCTTTTCCGTGGCATCAATTTAAAAGAGAAATCGTTACGTCGTTTGGTTGTTTAGATCACATCAGATATGTTATGTAATAGATAGATATCTTATCGAACTGGTTGATTTAAACATCGAGATGAGCATGTCCGATCGAGGTGTTGAAAAGTGTTTATTATAATATCATACAAAACAGCTTATTTTACTTGCTTGGCGATATTAATCAGAAACAAGAATGAAATTAAAGATGCGCTAAATACAGCAGCTAACGAGATTACAAATATAATTGGAGGTTGGCTTTCGGAGGGAAATGGTTGGATAATTGAATCAGTAGATGTGCACTACATTAATAGGGTAACGTATAAGCATTTACGAGCTAGTTCTTATTTAGATTTACCAAAGAACTGTCTAATGCTAG
Organism: Cyrtodaria siliqua; assembly: GCA_037043455.1. Classification (NCBI taxonomy): domain Eukaryota; kingdom Metazoa; phylum Mollusca; class Bivalvia; order Adapedonta; family Hiatellidae; genus Cyrtodaria; species Cyrtodaria siliqua. Next base: position 49,878 of record JAWPHD010014738.1, on the reverse strand, counting down.
GAAAAGTCTAATAAATATAAAAAAAAAAATGAAAAAAGCAATAAGTGCTTTAGATGGTGTCAGTTAGCTTATACATTCCCTGTTGAAAAAGATCCTCCAAGGAAATCAAAGTATAAAAAGCATATAGATAATGTTAATTATAAAACAATTACATTCCCTGTTAATATAAATCAGATCCCAAACATGGAAAATTAAAATAATATACGTTTTAATATATTCGGGTATGAATATGAGCAAGTACATCCTTTGTACATATCTAAACATAAAGGATAAACTACTTGTGACATGCTTTTAATTAGTGAGAAAGAAAAACATCATTATGTATCAAACATTACATTCAAATAAAAAGGGTTTTTGTAAGACATGCTTATAGTGTTTTGCAACAGAAAAGGTACTACAAAAGCATCATGAGCCTGACTGCCTTTCACTTAACGGTATACAAGCAATAATGCCAGAAGAAAACGAGAATGTTCAGTTTAAAAACTATGATAGACAATTAATGGTTCCCTTTGTTATATATGCTGACTTTGAAGCAATAACTGAGGACATTTCTTTAGCTCTTGGTAATCCTAAAAAAAATCGTACACAGAAGCATATCAAAAGCATACTGATTGTGGTTACGGGTACACGGTTGTTTGTTGTAATGATGATACATATTCTAAACCAGTTGTGACATACAGAGGATCAAATGCTGTTTATAAGTTGATAGATAAAATGATAGAATTAGAAAAATATTGTAGGAAACTGTGTCGCAGCATTTAAAAAAAAGGATTTAACGATAACAAAAATCACAAGAAAAAGAATTTAAGGCATCTAAAATGCCAAATTTGTAATAAAAATTATGTAAAGGGAGACAAGATCGTTAGAGGTCATTGTCACATAACTGTTTAAAGATAAATGCAATCTTAATTTCAGATTGACTAGAAACACAACTGTTGTATTTCTTAACTTAAGAGGATATGATTCACATTTTATAATGCAGTACAGTGGAAAGTTTAAAAAATAAATAAATGTTATACCAAATAACATGGAACAGTAGATGCGTTTTATGTTAGGAAAATATTTAGTGTTTATTGATAGTTTTCAATTGATGTCTCAGTCACTTGATAATTAAGTAAAACATATTCCATCATTTAATATACATAACAACAGTATCCTGTGATAAGTTTGAGTTAGACAAATGCAAATAACGTGTATGTATGGGCTAAGTCCCAACCACTGCATACCGGCAACTTTAAGCGGATCTATAAGATTGAAAAAGGAAAATCAAACTATATTGTTGAGTGTAATCTTGTGTATCCTAAAAAAGTACAGGACTTTCATAATGACTACCCTCTTGCTCCTGAGAGATCAAAGATGAGTGGTTGTCAGATTATTGTAAGACTTTAAAGGAAACGTTTAATTTAGGATCTAGTAAAGTAAGTAAGCTTGTTACAAGACTAAAGTATAAAAACAAAAGTTACTTATTATAAAAACTTAGAGTTGTACAAAAAGTTAGGATTAAAGGTAACAAAAATACATAGAAAACTGCAGTTAGATGAATCAGAGTGGCTAAACGTACACCTAGACTTAAACACCGCTAAGAGAACAGTCGGTAAGAATGCTTTTGAAAAGTATTTCTTTCAACTAAAGAACAATTCAGTTTTTGGTAAGACTATGGAACATTTGAGAAAGAGAATTAATGTCAAATTGACTCATGCTGAGGAGGTCTTTTTAAAATATGCAGAAAGACCTTCATTTAGTTCTTGTAAAATGTTTAATGAAAATGTATTTAAAATAAATAGAATAAAAGAAAAACTAATTTCAAATCGCCCTTGTTATGTTGTTATGTATATTTTAGACTTGTCAAACTAGTTGATGTATGATTTTCATTACAACTACATTAAAAGAAATACTGAAAAATGGATCCATTGAAAGCAACAAACACAAACAAGAGACTCGGTTTTATTGAGTCTGTTCATGAGAGGTAATGTAGTGGGCAACATCTCCCATGCCTCCTAGCAACGGCTTAAGCGATATTCTACTTTAAAGCCACACAAATTGGGCTTGATGATCTCAAAGTACCAGTAAGTAATAACATTTGTAGTCGGGGCAACTTAATATAAACTTAAACATAAAATTGTAAAGTATGTAGATTTTTATAAGGATAAAGAACTTTTATAATATAGTGATTATGATCCGAAGAATCCGAACCGAAGAATCCGAAGAATCCGAAGAATCAATTTCATTTCAAGGACAATAAAAAGATTATTGGTAAAAGCTTTCATTAAACGGTTTCATCTATTTTTAAACGATTCGTGTTTTCATTAAATGGATTCATCTATTATTAAACGATTCGTGTTTCCACCAAACGGTTTACACTTATATTGAACGGTCTGACAAAGTGCATTAAATGGTTTAATAAGATGTTAATTAAACAGTCAGAGCTCTAACCTTAAACAGTTACGTTTTTCATAACCTGTGACTGTTATTTAAAAAAGACCTAAAACTCGTATAGTAACCAGAATCAGTTACTACCACAAAATCACTCCAGTTTTGATGCATTCTATCTTCTGTACAGGAATTTTCCTACATATATGACAATTTTCTCCAGATAGGGTGATTATTCAACTTTACAACCATGCAGTAAATTCTATGAGCATCGCTGAAAATCCAATGCGCAAGGCCTCTCAAGTTACCTACTGTTATGCAACAAAATGCATTAAAAATCATTTTGTAGACTACAACATGATAATTAGTGAACAACTGCTAATTGGATCTTGATGAAGATGTATTTATCCTTAATACTAAGTATTCAGACATAAATAAACACAGCACATTTGGCAACTATTTCAATTCATTAGCAAATGATCTTGGTAACTGATTTAGGTTACAAATGATTACTAGGGAAAAGTAACTGCTACTCTAAACCAAAGAGAGATAATAATTTGGCATTTGAATAACTTCCAGCAGTTATAAAACTTGTAACTGTTTAAGGTTAGAGCTCTGACTTTTAAAAGACAAAAGTGATTGAATGGACTGTTGTTTTGTTAAATTGTGAGACAATAGACATCGTCTTAAGTAAGTTATATGTTTTAAGGGGTTTGGCCGCCCATACCAATGGTAAAAAACAAATAAACTATTGATTTCGGAGTTAGTAGGTCAAAAGTTAAGTTCATACAGATCTGATCATGACACACGTTTTCCGTGATGTTATTCATGAATCACATATATATGACCTTAGATTTTAAAACTACAATCAACGACGAGGTATGTACATGTAAATTAATTAAAACAATTACATTTTTGTTTCATTCACTTTTCAATTACACAACACCATTTGATATGAAAAAGGGACTGCCTAGATGCGTGGCGACTGTAAAAAAGCGCCCCGATTACAACTCCGTAATGATGTTACTTACTGGTCCATTAGGATCACCAAGCCTAATATATGTGGCTTACAAGTATAATACCGCTAGGGGCGTGAGAGGGGTTTCACCTTATACAAGTGTATTACCTCCAATGAACAGTTCAATAAAACAGTCTATGCGACTTGTCTCTCTTGTTTGTGTGTATTGCTTCCACGGGATCCCACTTTCAATATGTATATTAGTATTTCTTCTTAATATATAACACACACACGTGTATGGTTATATATTGCTGAATATAAACTTATGACAAGCAAGAATCGAATACTAGTACATTCGTGCGAGAAATAATCATAAGACATGTGTAGATACAGCATGTTCTCGAACTCAAAGCACTAGCTTGGGTCCCGGCCTGTATACAAGTGGAGATCTGGTATACAGCACCTACATATCGTAAGCAAGGCACTAGTCTGTGTACAAGTGGAGATCTTGATTTAAGCAAAAGTTGCATAAAATATATATATAACTTTATACATACTTTACTGTTTACTAGACAATGCCATCACGGTAATTAATATATTGAAGTTATATGTAAAACATATAATCTGATATTGACAAGTTTTAATTCCTTCTAGATTCTTTGTATAGTGCACTGTTTAAACAAATCTTCATAATTATTTTAGTTTTTAGCTTTTATATGATTTTTATGATAATTATGTGATGTACTGTAAGTTTCATGTAAAAATATATATATATATTTTTTTTTTTTACTTATCCTACGTTTAACTTTGTTATTTACTTCGTATCCTTACTTACTTTCTTGGTATACTTGATATTTTGCCCCGTGTGGTTCTCGGGGGCCCCGTTTGGTCACAGGGCAAAGAATAGGGCCACTGCAGATCCCTTTGGAGGGATAGGCAGAGGGGTAGAATCCCCCCAAATTCATGTTCATTTTATCTTTTTTTGTTCATGTTCATTAAAGGTCTTCATCATGATCCCTGCATTGTTTCAGGTGCTATCTCGCTCGCATCAAAAGAGCAGTGGCAGAAAAACAATAACGTGGCTCCAGCGTAAATGGAGTTTCTACGATAGAATTTGCAGCAACTCTGCAGTTCAGGGTGAGAAGGTTCTAGGCCCATTTTCCATATTTTATCTCGATGTACATGGGAGATGAGCCTGGCATGTTCATGCCTTTTAGGCGCCATATAACCTTTTCATGTGTTGGTGCGCCTTAAAACCCCAATTCAATTCAATACTTGATATTTTAGCTGACTCAATGGCGGTCAGCTCTCAATTTCCTTTTTAAAAGATGCAGTACTTGGCGACGAAACCAGATCGTCAGTAAGATCATTCCATAGTGGTACTACCCGTTTGCTGAAGATTTTTTTCCTGATGTCTGCACGACTGAATTGTCTACTTTAGTCTTAACTTAAGAGTATGCCCTCGTGAAGAATTCTCAGGCTTGTCTGGTTAAATTTTATAAGGTCCATGCAGAAATGTATATACATCAATCAAATCGGCTTTCGTGCGTCTAGACTCAAGTGATTCAAATTGAAGGTTCTCGGTAGAGCACAAAGCGAGACATTTATTCTGAACTTTCTCCAGTTTTTGCTTATCCTTAAATAGACACGGGCACCATGTTGATGAACCATACCTGGTATAAAAGTAGTAATGCTATGCCGATGTCACAATTCCATTATTAAATACATTTGCTACATTAGAATATAATTTTAAATACATGTTTTACTGTTTTAGGTCATATTTTTCGATGTTTATGTTATTCGCCTAACTCTGTAATTCCGAGAAGCACAATCTTACTTTCGCTGGCCCCGGCCGAGTGTCTCGATGAAATACGCCATTTGAAACGAATAGTCATACTATATCATCGATTTACCTGGTTTATATGTATGTCCATCCATCTAGATATGTCAGTAATTTAATCTGTTACATGCTGTATTTGCTACAATCGCTGATTTAATTTGCCAGCGCGCCGTTCTCTCTACAGGGGCAGCCATTTGCATTATGTCAGCCTCGTTTTGGTATTTAGGATAGTGCGGCGCGTTGTTTAAAGTTCAGTTCACCTGTTCGGACTCAACCCGTTTGGTCGTCTGGAGACAATTGTTAAATTAACAAAAGTATCCGTCATGGATCAAATTCAGGTCTATATTTATTAAGGTCTAATCTAGCACTACCAAGATCCGGTTTAGGTTAAGTATTTAAAGCTCTAATTATTTATAACGACCCGGTCTAAACGTTCGACCCGGTCTAGACAAATCATGGTCCATTTTTCGACCCGGTCGTTGTTGGTATTCACGACCCGGTCGTATTGCTAAATCTCGGTCCATTTTTCGACCCGGTCGTTGTTGGTATTCACGACCCGGTCGTTGTTGGTATTCACGACCCGGTCGTGTTGCTATTGTTATTTTTACATCCTACAGGGATTGTATGACATTCTTTGATCCAGTTTTTCCATAAACACGTGTGTTTCATATACCGCGTTGAAGGTTTTGTGCTGATCGACATTTTGGCCCATTTTATTAGGGTTTCCTTAACTTTCCTCATTATCTTGTATTAGACACTGATGTCGAGTTTTGGACCTCTTTTAACAGTCCGTAAGTTTACTAATATTATTTCTTATGGATCTTTGATACGATTCTATTTCGTATCTCCAATAATTACTTATTGGCCCTTATTTCGCTTTTCGCAGAATGGTATTACTCTCCAAATTAACAATTATGAGTCTATCAGTTAAAACTTTAAAAAAAAATCTTTCACCTCTTCGGTTACACTCTGCGTCATCAATACAAATTCCACAAAATTCCTCTTCATTTCTTAGAATTAAACCATATGTACGCCTTACACCTTTAAATCTTCATTCGGCAACCTCGTTTCATGTTCCTTCTAATAATATTACTAGGATTTTTAATAATGGCTCAAAAGTTTCCGTAACTCCTCTACGATCACCTGTTTTGAGGAAATACCATATAAAGTCTCCTTTCAGAAATCATTTAGTTCATTCAAAGCGCAGGGTGTTTCCCTCTATTAATAAGTGCAATACTAAGAGGTGCAGTTGTTGCAATTATTTATCTTGCAAGTCCACCACTAAATCAGCTGTTAATGGTAGATTGTTTAATGTATGTCTAGCTTCTAATGTTGATTGACGTACTTCTCACGTAATTTATGTTCTGACTTGACATGCACCAAGTTGTGGTATACAATATGTTGGACAAACAGGTCGGTCCTTAAAAGTTCGATTTCGTGAACACAAATATAATGCAAGTAATCCTAAAAAGTTAAAAAATTACTTGTACCAACACTTTCGTCAGTCAGGTCATAATTTTAATAACGTAACTGTTCAACCGGTTGAATATATATTTTTTGATAATGATGCTACTAAAAGCTTTAAAATAAAAGCTAGACATATTGCAGAACTTAAGTGGATGAAAAAGTTACAGACACCTTATCCACTCGGCCTTAATGACAATATTTATCAAGAAGGAAATATTTCTAAAGATCCTAATATTGATATTTTTTCTATATTTTCTATCCGAAAGCGTAAAGCTAGGTCTCATGGTCTTAGGCGTAATGGTAACATCAAACGTAAATCGCGTGTAATTATTCCTGTCGCTGATTTACATACCATTTTTAAACAGTCTGGAAAGCACTCTATGCTTTCGCGGCTTACCTCTTTGTCCATTTCATCACTAAAGTTGATCGACGAGGAAGCCGACAAAATTTTCATTCGTACAGATCCCTTGTATAACACTGCTTCCATAGTTCAAAGTTATACACAACATGTTCTCCGACCCCATATTGACAAGGAGTCTGATCACGTCAGGCATTTTCTAAAACTACTATATATTAACAAAGGTATTGATTTCATTGACATGCCTAGTATTTTTCGTGATACTCATGTAGTTGATTCTATCCCAAAATATTTCAAAAATTCTGAAAGTCCTGTAATTTGTTATAAGTATAAAAAGCCTATCAGAAATATTATTTTCAACTACAACAAAATAGTTTCTGAACTTGATATAGTACATAATACTCCTAAGGAATGTGAATGCAACACATCAAAATTTTGCTATGCTCCAGCAGGTCATGTTATCACTGGTAATTTTGATATTATTGATAAACGTATTCGGCATTTGTTTTCAAAAGGTCCTAAATATAGATTACCTTCAACTATTGATTTTAATGCCTGTCGTGCCCAGATCGCCCACTCCATTGAAGATTTTAGTATCAAATGGTGTCGTAGAGAACATGCGGACCCAAACTCACTTTCTACTTGGAAAAAGTCAATTCTGAAAATTATAGATACACGTATTAACTTTTATAATGCTAACCCCTCTTTACTTCCTCCGAGACCTAGGTTTTCCTTTCGTAATTTAAAATCGGGAATTCAGGAATTTCATAATAAATTTGTTTTAGTTCCTGCAGATAAAGCAGCTAATAATGTAATTATTGTTTGACGCCTACATTACGTCAATGTTTTATCTCTGGAACTCGGCAGCACCAATTCGTATACTCCAGTTAATTCTACCGAGGAAGATGTTGTTTCCGCACATATCACTCGGTGCACTACTTTCAAGGCTGGTGTAAACGATAAGCAAACTAAACTGCCTACTATGTACTGGATTCCTAAATTACATAAAAATCCATATAAGGCTCGCTTTATTTCGAATTCTAGTGCCTGCACCACAACAAACATCTCCAAACTGTTAACTTCTTGTCTTACTGCCGTTAAAGATCACGTTAAACTGTATTGTGATAAAACTTATGAAAACTCCGGGATTAATTTATTTTGGTCTATAAAAAATTCAGGAGACGTTCTTGATAAAATGTTCAAGAAAGGTCAAGTTTCATCAATAAGCACTTATGACTTCTCTACACTATATACAACCTTACCACATCACCTTATTAAAGACAAGCTAATTTCTCTTATTCAAAAAACATTTGCCTGAGAAAATACTACATTTTTGGCATGTAATAATATAAAAGCGTTTTTTACTAACGGCAGTTTTGACAATTATACTATGTGGACTTGCTATGAAGTTTGTGAAGCACTCATCTTCCTATTAGATAATATTTTCGTCAGGTATGGAACCACCGTTTATAGACAAATTGTTGGTATCCCTATGGGTACGAACTGTGCACCACTTGTCGCAGATTTGTTCTTATTTTGCTATGAAAGGGATTTCATGTTGAGTCTTTCACCAGATACCCAGGCAGATGTTATTGAAGCCTTTAATGATACCTCTCGGTATCTGGATGACATATTGAACATTGACAACCCTTTCTTTCCAACTATGGTTAATTATATTTATCCTAAAGAACTTCAGCTTAACAAAGCTAATATATCTGATAATAACGCTTCTTTTCTTGATTTAGATCTCTCGATTGAAAATGGTAAAATAATTAGCAAAATCTATGACAAGAGAGATGATTTTAATTTTGACATTGTTAATTATCCGCACTTGGATGGGGATGTTCCCCGAGCAACTTCTTATGGGGTATATGTGTCTCAACTTATTCGTTTTTCTAGAGCTTGTACTCGAGTTGAGGACTTTAATATTCGTAATCTTTGTATAACTAAAAAGTTACTCAATCAGGGTTACCGTTACCATAAACTTCGTAAAACCTTTGCAAAATTTTATTATCGTAACCCTGATCTTCTTTCCAAATATAAAAGTAATTTAAGGACTCTTCTGCGACAAGGACTATCACAACCTGACTTCTATGGTGATGTGATTTATAAACTTCGTAAGATTCTAGATCATGATCACTTTCATACTATCTTTGTTAAACTTGTTAAAAAGTTTATCAAAAGAGGTTATGACCCTATCATTTTGCAACGTACTGCATGCTTGGTGGTGGACCCTTTTACAGTTCGCCACTATGCTTTCCTCTTTAATTGTACGATGACCAGACAGGCTGTGGACAATATGATGACGCCTACCTAAAGCCCATTGGGACGGTGGCGTTTGATGTTTGTCCATGATCTTTCTTGTCGTGCCCTTAATGGTTTATTCTCTTACTGCTCTGGCTTCTGCAAAGTCATTGAGTACCTTCATTGTGGCTTTCTAGGCTATTGTTTTTTTTGTATTATATTTACACGAGCATATTTGTGTTTTACTTATATTGCCTATTGATGCTGCCTTGTTGGTTAGAGATTAGATCATGGCGGGGATTTCTTTATTTACACTGTCCTGTTTTAATGGGATGAAGTAGGGTAAGTGTGAGGTTTGGTGCACCCTAGAACCGGTTTAAACCCCCAGTGGCCTACTTTGCCACTGACCGTTCCAAGGCGGTAGCCCTATTGTCAACCCTTTTTGTGTTTGTGATGTCGCTTGCATTTATTATTGCTTTTGCCTTCTTGTTTGTCTGTTTGCGTGTTTGTTTCTGTGTTTTGTGGTTTACTGTCCTCCTTGAATGCTACTTTCCCTGTCCGATCTTTTTATATTTCTTTTTCAAACTCGGTCTAAGTATATTTTATTAAGACTCGTTGTTATTCTCGTGTCTGGCAAATTAGATTGGCGTGTATATTTGCTTAGAATTATATATATTAACTTATTAGACCGTATTTTATGAATAAACGTGTATCTTTGATTTGGTGTATTGACAGCTGTCAATAATAAAAGTATCAACTGGTAGAAAGATCTTGAATTTATTTATATTCCTACTTGTGTTTGTTTATCCCTCAGATTATCCCTAGAGCATAAACACAAATCTCTGTATTAAGTTCACAGAGTGGACCCACAAATTAATGTAAGTTCCACCGAAAACTGGAAATTAAACAAGACCAATATTTGGTCTAGCTGACAAGGGTCTGGCGGTCTTACATTTTGGCGCCCAACGTGGGGCTCACACAACAGAAAACGCGTTTATTTGAACAATTTCAGAGCTAGACTAGACCCCAAACAGGTACTGGTAATACATTATATACATATTAATTTATTTATATTTAGAGAGAAAGAACTGTCTTTGGACAGGCAGAAAACTGATCTAGATTTCATTTGTTTTATTCAGTTATAGATACAGATAATTTCACAAAATGAACATTCCGGTTTTCGCTTGGTCTGGGTAGTACTAGTATATATTCTGTAAATAGAAAAAAGTAAACATAATTTATAATCTATATAAAGAGTTAATTATAAAATAGTTTAATATCAGTTACTGACCATTGAAAAGAAAATGGAAGATTATGTGCATGAATATAGTGATCTAAGAGGATCAAACTCTGGACAACTTAATTCCAGCTTTCACAACGAGGATCAGCATGAGAATAGTGAGAATGGGTTGCTGGCTAATGCCAGAAACCAACACGAAGAGAGTTTTGTTAGCCCGCACCATTTGGACTCTAATTCTAGTTCCCCCCAGGTTAATAACAACTCTAGGTTTGCCAGATTAGAAAGCCATTATGATGATCAAATGACAAACATATCAAGAGACATTGGGACCTCAAGTAACACGATCATAAGCTTTAATTCAGGAATTTTTAATTGCTGATATTCGGCAAGGGGGCATTATCGGATTAGACTTTTTAATGGCAAATCAATGCGATATGATGTTTAGCAAAGGGCATATACTAATTAAAGGGGAGAAAATTCCATGCTTTCTAAATAGTAATGAAGCAAATTGTTGTAGAATAGCTGTGAAAGAAACGGTGGTTATTCTACCAGAAACTGAAGTGATAGTCGAAGGAAAGTCTCTAGATAGTGTAAGCAAAGGTAGTGTAGGCATTATAGAGCCTTCTATAAAAAAATGAGAAAACTGGAATTCTGGTAGCAAAAACTTTAGTAAACCCAGATAATGGAAACTTCCACTTAAGGATTGCTAATTTCAAACAAGAACCATGTACTATATGTGAAAATACTGTAACCGCAGTCTTTGAGACTGTTAAAGTAAACGATAGTGTAACAGTAAAAGGTCGGTAGAAGAATCTGTTATGAATGATTGTATGATGCCTGAACATCTCACTGGGTTATTTGAAAGATCATCTGTACACCTTGAAGAGTTACAGAAAGAGAAACTGAAACAATTTCTCATTAAGCATCAAAACGTTTTCTCTAGAGATGATCGAGATATTGGTCATACAGATTTAGTGAAGCACGACATTGATACTGGTGACGGTAAACCTATCAAAACATATCCATACAGAATTCCCCTATCCAAAAGGCAAGTTGCTGAAGCCGAAATAAAGAAAATGGCAGAGGACGGAGTTATCGAACCTGCATGCTCACCCTGGTTATCTCCCATCTTAATGGTGACTAAATCAGATGGTTCCATCAGATTTTGTTGCGATTTTAGAAAACTGAATAATGTCACCGTTAAAGAATATCAGCCCCTTCCCCGTATTGATGATAATTTGGACGCACTCTGCGGGTCTAAATGGTTTTCGGTGTGTGATCTAAAAAGTGGCTTCTGGCAAATTGATATAGATGAAAATAGCCGTCATAAAACTGCATTCAGTCTGCAAGGTGGACAACAGTGGCAGTTCTGTAAACTAGCCTTCGGTTTATGTAATAGTCCAAGTGTATTTACTCGGCTCATGCAAATGGCATTCTCAGGATTAATTTGGAACACGTTGGTTTTGTATCTCGATGATATCATACTGTTTGCTAAAACGTTTGACCAAGCTTTACAAAATCTCGAAGAAGCATTTGACCGTCTAAAGAAAGCGAATCTTAAGTTACACCCGAAAAAATGTAAATTCTTTCAAAAGAGGTAACTTTCCTAGGTCATGTTATTAGTGAGAATGGGACATCTACTTGTCCAGAAAAGGTGAAAAGTGTGAAAGAATGGCCCACTCCAAGGAATATAAAGGATGTGAGAAGTTTTATAGGACTAGTTCCTTTTATAGAAAATACATCTATAACTTCTCAACCATAGCAAAGCCTTTGCATACACTTACAGAAAAAGATCAGAAATTTGTATGGACATTAGAATGTGAACAGGCATTTCAGACTTTGAAAACTGCATTACTTAGTAGCCCTATCTTAGCTTTTCCCACCACTGATGATTATTTCATCCTTGATACTGATGCATCGAATGTTGGGCTAGGGTCTGTGCTTTCCCAGGTACAGAATGGTCAAGAAAAAGTGATTGGGTTATTTTTCAAGTGTTTTTCCCGTGCTGAAGAGGTTACTGTGTGACAGAAAAGAACTGTATGCTGTAGTTGCTTCTGTAAAACATTTCCACCATTATATCTATGGTAGAAAATATACTATCAGAACTGATCATGCAAGTCTCAAATGGCTGACCAACTTCAAAAATTTAGAAGAACAGTTGTGTCTGAAAACTATGATTATGAAATCATTCATCGCCCAGGTCGACTTCATTCAAATTGTGATGCATTGTCGTAGACCATGTTACGACGAAAGTTGTTCATACTGTGATAGAGTAGAAACCAGGTTCATAAAACCTGTAGCTCAAGAAATAGAAAGTCAGAGTAGTGGAGCCAAGCCATTAATTAAAGAAACCAACAAAAGTCAGGACCAAAGCAAACAGAAAATTGTGTAGTAGCTAGTGTTAAAAGTAGTAGTTCTGAAGGTGAAAAGAAAAGATAGCAGTAGATCCTGCTGGTGACAATGTTCACCAAAATCTGAATCAGAATTCAACATGTATATATTATTATTGGTTATTTGTATGTTATTAGTTAGAGAGCCAGTAATAACAACTGTACTTCTCATTTTCCTTCTCTTCACGAAGTCAATGAACTCACGCGATAATGGACATGTAGGTAGAGTAACATCTAATTTAGAAACTGATATTTCTAGTAACTTATCAGAGACTAGCAACCGAGAGACAACATCCGCTGTCTGTGCTAGTAAAGTACCTGGAAACAACAATGAGTCTGTTCAGAGTTTAATAGATGTCATAAACGTAGCTAGTGACATGAATTCTGTAACTACTCCAGATTCTGTAACTCATCAAGATTCTACCAATGTTAGATGTCTTACATCTGACAGGAATCTTGACATTGAAGAAGTTAAAACAGAACAAGATAACAACCAGAATTATATAATTTACCTTGTCCATCAAGTAGAGATAGTGAAACTTGTATTCATGAAACAGAGGTCAGACAAGACGATAAAGTAGATAAATGTAGAAGTGAAAACCTTCAAACTGAACAAGAAATACATAAAAGTAGTGATCCCGAAAATGGACAATGTATTGATGTAGAAACTAGTCAAAGTATGCCCCATAAGGCATGTAGCGATAGAAGCCTGAACAATTCAGAAAAAGGAAATATTGAATTTGACATAGAAAATTTAGATTTAGACAGTATGCCCAAGTTGCAAGCACCTGATTCTGTACTTAGTATAGTTTTAGAATGGTTTACTTTAGAAAATAAACCTGAATGGTCTAGTGTTGCAGCATTTAGTGCTGAAGTTAAGTACTATTGGTACAGATTAGATTCATTAGTAATTAAAGATGGTGTATTGTACAGAAAATGGGAAAATTGTGGTATAAATTCGGTAGACTTTCAGCTAGTTTTACCAAAATGTTTAAGACATTTTAATTTAGGCCAATTACATGATAATCGAACAGGTGGGCATTTAGGCGTCAAGAAAACCCTTCAAAAGGTCAGAAAAATATTTTTCTGGTATGGTCTTCGGAAAGACATAGAAAAGTGGTGTAGTAAGTGTACAGTTTGTGCTGCTCGTAAAGCACACAAACAGAAACAGAAAGCTCCTATGAAGCAATGTAAGTCTGGTGAAAAATGGGAAAGAATAGGAATTGATTTTATTGGTCCCCTTCCCAAGACAGAAAATGGAAATGTTTATCTTATGGTAGTTGCTGATTACTTTAGTAAGTGGGTTGAAGCTATACCCATAAAAAATATTGTAGCAAAGACAGTCGCTAAAGAGCTAATAAACAATGTATTTCAAAGATTAGGATTACCATTGTTTATACATACTGATCAAGGAGTTCAATTTGAATCTCATCTTTTCCAAGAACTTTGCAAACTTTTTGACATTCAAAAGACAAGAACAACTCCCTATAGACCCTGGTCTGATGGTTTAGTAGAGCGTGCTAACAGAACTATCCTCAACTTGTTAAGAGCATTTGTATCTGAAAATCAGAGAGATTGGGACGATTGTGTACCTTTCTGCTTCATGGCTTATCGAACGTCAGTGCATCAGTCTACAGGTGTCACTCCGTCTACTATGATATATGGTTCAGATATAAGACTGCCAATTGACCTTGTTTTGGGCATGCCAGAAACACTTAAAGCTGAAAAGACACAAAAATACGAAAATGAGTTTGTGAACGATTTAGAAGAAAAATTAGTGAATGTCCATGAATTTGCATGCCAAAACATGAAAATGTCAAGCAACACTATGAAGAAATACTATGATAAAAATATCCATTTAAATAAATATTCTGTTGGAGACGATGTGTGGTATTTCGATTCCAGGCGGAGAGTTGGACTCTGCAGCAAGTTGAGCAATCCCTCGAAAGGTCCGATTAAAGTTGTCACTAAAATCAGTGACATACTATATCGCATTAAAGGTGGCCACAAACGGAAACCATTTGTGGTCCACCATGATAAACTGAAACCATATTAAAACAGTGGTTATGGTTCTTGAAAACCTTTATTTCAAGAACAAATATAAATCAGATATGAGAATGTGTAGTTAAATGTGCCTTTGACTACAGTAATGTTTATATATATACATGTACATATAGGTTATCATGCTTATTATTAGAAAATGTCAAATTATTATATTAAATGGGCAGTAACTGACATAAAACATACTAATTGGTAGTGAATACATCCAACACAGAAACATTATTTTTTTTGTCTACTACAGAAACCCTTCACCTGCTCGATATGCGGAGATATGTCGTTCACTACAAGAGCAAAATGTGTCAGCCACGTTATGGAGCAGCATTCCGGTGTCACTTGGAAGTGCATGAATTGTAAGCGAGTGTATATCCGCAACACTCCAGTCGCTTCCTGCCACACATCTAAAGAAGACTTCATTAGATTTTATACGCAATCTGGTAAGAGAGGGGAGGAAGCAGCGGAGATCTACCAAGACTTCCGTAGAAATGTCGGCCAGTACATTATTACCACCCATCAATCTTATGAAAGAAAATCTACTCAGCCCTTACCGGTTATATCTGGCAAGAGGAAGGCGCCAACATTTCAAGTTTCCGCTAAGAAGGCAAAGGTCAGAGAGGAGAGCCCCACCTCCAGTACGAGTAGATCGTCGTCTTCCGCATCGTCGTCTTCAACATCGTCGTCTTCAACATCTTCTTCTTCAGCATCCACTTCATCTTCATCACACTCAGGTTATTCCACATCAACATCATCATCCCACGCTCCCTGAAACCAACATAAATAAAAACAAGTCGAATTAGATGAAGCAATTCGAAATCTAATGAATTACAAGGACAACATCACAGTATCAGAGAGTGTTGATGAGGGAAATGTTATGGAAAAGGAAAGAGAAGCACAGAGAGAAGATAATCAGAGATTAGAAGATAAGCAAAAAGAGGAAAACGAGAGAATAGAGGAGGAAGAGAAGAAAAGTCTGGAGGAGAAGCAAAAAGAGGAGAGGTTAAGAGAAGAGGAGAAGAGACTAGAGAAGCAAATGGAGGAGGAGAGGTTAAGAGCGGAAGAAAATAAAAGACTAGAGAAAGAGAAGAGGTTAAGAGAAGAGGAGAAGAGACTAGAGAAGCAAATGGAGGAGGAGAGGTTAAGAGCGGAAGTAAATAAAAGACTAGAAAAAGAGGAGAGGTTAAGAGAGGAGGAAAAGAGACTAGAGAAGCAAAAGGAAGAGAGGTTAAGAGAGGAGAAGAGACTAGAGAAGCAAATGGAGGAGAGGTTAAGAGCGGAGGAAAATAAAAGACTAGACGCCAAGCAAAAAGAGGAGTGATTAAGAGAAGAGGAGAAGAGACTAGAGAAGCAAATGGAGGAGGAGATGTTAAGAGCTGAAGAAAATAAAAGACTAGAGGCCAAGCAAAAAGAGGAGAGGTTAAGAGAGGAGGAAGAAAAGAAGAAAATAGAGGAAGAGGAACAAAGGTTGGAGGATTAGAAAAGAGAGAAGGAGAGATTGGAGGAGAGGTTGAGAGCCGAGGAAGAAGAGAAACGATTGGAGGATCAGAAAAGACAGGAGAGAGAATGATTGGGGCTGGAAATATTGCGAGTAGAGGAAGAAGAGAAGAGAATAGAGGAGGGAATTTTAAGAGTGGAGAAGGAAAGAGAAAAGAGAGAGGAGAAAGAGAAATTACAGCAAGAAAGAGATGAGATCCGGAAGGCGGCAGATAAGAGACAGTCCGATATAGAGAGACAGATAAGTTTTGAAAATGAAATGTATGCACCTACAAACAAAAGGGTCAACGTTGTTCTCAGATCCCAACAAAATCCTGTTCGACTAAATGTGGAAGGCCAATTGTTTTTAACCTCGGTAGATACACTGACAGCTGCGGGAGGCATCTTAGTAGACATTACTCAAAGGATTGGCGATGTGGAGGATCTCTGTTTAGACAGAGATCATGAAGCATATAGTGTAATATTGTCATATCTCCGTTCCGAGGCAGCACATTTAAAATTTCCATCCAGCCTCCTTCCAAACAGTCCAATCTCCCTACGACAGATTATGTTGGAATGCCAATTTTTGGAACTACCTCAGTTGTACCATATCTGCAAAGAGAAAAGGGATAAAATATTAGACTGGAGCGTTTAAGAAAATGAAAAAAAACACCAGAAAATGAAAGATTGCTGATTTGAAAATGATTGGAAAATGAAATGAAAACATAAATTTGAAAATGAAAATGTATATATTATAAAACACGTGGATTTCATAACTCCGAAGTACCCTCCCGTGGACCACCTTACAGATGAAGATTAATCTATTGTACTTTTATTGTTAAATATAATATTAGGTAATCATAATACTTATCATATAGTCTCATTTTCTTATGACATAGAATTTAACTTAGGGGATTTAAATAAATAAATAAAAATAGTTTATTTTTTATGTTTGACTAAACATTATATATTTAAAAAAAAATTTTTTTTTTATAAGTATAGTTCATACATACATGTAAGAATGTTCATACGATTCTTAGTAAATCTAAAATAAGACCAGTAGTTACCTTATGTGCACCATTTAAATTATTGGTCATATTTATGCTTGTTTACTTACAATTATTTTTTGTTTAAAATAATAAAGATACCTCATATTTTCTATGTAAATACTGCCTACATGTTAGTGTACTTATATACATTCCGCTTTGTTGTTTTGTTTACCCAGTGCTGGGCCAAACTTCAAATTTTCTATAGAAACTGTAATGTAATGGGATATAAATCATTTGACAAGTAAAATATTTGTATATATATCTTCATATTTGAGAACCACTGAGAAATAAGACTGAGTAAATTGTTGTTCTATCGAAGATTGATACTATTTTTGCTAAAGTTAGTATGTTTAAATAGTAGAACGGTATGGTACATGTAAATCACATATAAATACAGAGCGAGTGTATGTAGCTCTATCTCTTCTCTCACCGAGGTTGCTGTCCGTATAGAACATAATATGATGTGTTAACGGGACGTAAATCTCCATTACAAATTGTAAATTACAAATTGTCTGTGATAAATACTCCAAGGTAAATAAGTCGTTCAATTAAACTTTGTTGATAATTTAACTTGTGCTCAACTTACATTTAAATTCTGTATTCATATGACAAAATTATTGTTTATCATTGTTGTGTAAAAAAATGATATGTTAGTATAAGTAGGTGCTTGTGTTGATACTAAACAATTAACACCTCTTGTAGAATATGTCATATAATAGCCACTTCAGTATTTTGTATTTTTAACAAAATTACAGAATGTTATTTATTCTATTTAAACAACTTAGTGAAATTGTTAAATAGTTAATTACATTAAGATTAAATTATTGAATGAATGCAGTATGATGTCACAAGAAGTATATAAAGTGTGTTTAACGATAAAGTGTAAATAACGCCATCTTTAAATAAACTCACCGTATGCTATTCAACTATGGAGTTGATTATTGTCTATTTCAAGTTCACCAACAAGGATTCAGAGGAGTGTTAGCTTATTTATTTTGCCTGTAAAGAAGGATGCATGTAGAATTAAGATTAAACAGTCATTTAAATATTTGTTTCAAAAACACAAATATTTGTAAATATATTTCAAGAGCAATAACGGTAGAGAACAAATGTTATTGTGACTATTTTTGTGATTAAATGCTATTTATTCATGTAAAGTCATTAACTGAAGATATATTCACATTGAATATTGATTTCTAGCTTGTAAGTTGTATATGTAAATGACAGTATTAGTTACTTTTGTTCAATATGTTAAAAAATGTTATAATTACCAGACCGTGTACTTGACAATTGTGAAAAATTGTGACAAGGGCCGGCAGTTCCCACATTTGATTACGGATCCGACCCTGGAATCCACGTGTTCCAGTTTTAACACTTGACCCACTTCCAAACTTATTGGGGACCAATTCTTGAAAGGAGGGGGTCATGCTATGCCGATGTCACAATTCCATTATTAAATACATTTGCTACATAAGAATATAATTTTAAATACATGTCTTACTGTTTTAGGTCATATTTTTCGATGTTTATGTTATTCGCCCAACTCTGTAATTCCGAGAAGCACAATCTTACTTTCGCTGGCCCCGGCCGAGTGTCTCGATGAAATACGCCATTTGAAACGAATAGTCATACTACTATATCATCGATTTACCTGGTTTATATGTATGTCCATCCATCTAGATATGTCAGTAATTTAATATGTTACACGCTGTATTTGCTACAATCGCTGATTTAATTTGCCAGCGCGCCGTTCTCTCTACAGGGGCAGCATTTGCATTATGTCATCCTCGTTTTGGTATGTAGGACGCGGACTATAAATAGTGCGGCACGTTGTTTAAAATTCAGTTCACCTGTTCGGACTCAACCCGTTTGGTCGTCTGGAGACAATTGTTAAATTAACAAAAGTATCCGTCATGGATCAAATTCAGGTCTATATTTATTAAGGTCTAATCTAGAACTACCCAGATCCGGTTTAGGTTAAGTATTTAAAGCTCTAATTATTTATTACGACCCGGTCTAAACGTTCGACCCGGTCTAGACAAATCTCGGTCCATTTTTCGACCCGGTCGTTGTTGATATTAATGACCCGGTCGTGTTGCTTTTCAAACTCGGTCTAAGTATATTTTATTAAGACTCGTTGTTATTCTCGTGTCTGGCAAATTAGATTGGCGTGTATATTTGCTTAGAATTATATATATTAACTTATTAGACCGTAATTTATGAATAAACGTGTATCTTTGATTTGGTGTATTGACAGCTGTCAATAATAAAAGTATCAACTGGTAGAAAGATCTTGAATTTATTTATATTCCTACTTGTGTTTGTTTATCCCTAAGCTTATCCCTAGAGCATAAACACAAATCTCTGTATTAAGATCACAGAGTGGACCCACAAATTAATGTAAGTTCCACCCAAAACTGGAAATTAAACAAGACCCATATTTGATCTAGCTGACAAGGGTCTGGCGGTCTTACAGTACTAAATAGGGTACAAATCGTATGTGGTGTATAACCAGTAAACGTACATCTCTTTATAATACCTATTTTCTGAAAGGCCTTATTAGTAATAGCCTTGACGTGGTTCTCCGGTTTGAGATTTGTACTTATTATTACTCCCAAGTCCTTATGGCAATCAACAGACTTCAGATATAAACCATCAAGGTAAAACACAAGTTAACAGATTCCGGGTTCCGAAGTACAGTAGACTTGGCAGCATTAAATTTCAAAAGCCATGTCTTGGACCAAGCAGAAAGTTTATTGATATCCTCTTGCAGACTGTGACAATCCTGAAGAGAACTTTTCTCTCTATAAAGCTCGGTATCGTCTGCAATATACTGCGCTTGGCAAGTCATTTACATCAAGTAAAAAAAGAGTAAAGGTCCTAATATAGATCCCTGGGGGACACCATTAGTAACACTAGTCCAATTTTCACCTTAAAGCTACACAGTCCCTATTTTAACTGGTAATAACTCATGAATATGAACGAGTCGCGTGTGGAGTAGTTTCAAATCGACGAACACCCCAAAAGTCGGTATATATAGCAGAAATCGATGCGTAAAACTTCACATTTTTATTCAGGCAACATCTACAATATAGGGCTTCAGAATACATGTGAAAAATATAGTTGCCCGGAACCGGATTTGAACCACAGCTTTGCACTTTTAAGTTTTGAAGGATGTACGCTGAACCGTTAGTCCACGGCTATTTATTGATATTTATTGATATGTTGTAGCATTTTTAACTTTAAATAGGCATTACGTAATAACTAGCGTGCACACACAATGTCATCAAGCACTAAATGGCAAGTCGAGATATATTTGTTTTGTGGCGAAGTATTAGTTGCATATTGATAACATACAATATTACATCACGCAATGTTAATTTACACGTGCGACAAGATGGGCTATATATTATTGATTCATCTTGAGTTGCGTTTATTTTGCCTCATAATAAATTGTAGTTAGTGTACTATTTTCTCAAGTAGCGTTACAGTTAAGTGGATAGAGCACCTGATTTGAAATCTGAAGGTCGTGTGTTCGAGCCCCGAAAGAGGCTAACTTTTTGTTCTGTAAAAAATACTGTTACCTGTGTATACGTTCGATGTGCACTGATCGAAGTCTATACAGTAAATGATTTCGACATGAGCTGGTAAACACGAAGTTACAAATAAGGACACGCCTACAGAGAATAAATCGATTGATATAGAGACTGAGTAGCTTTAATCATACAAAAGACACAACTAAAAACTATATTTCTGTTTTCCGATTGTTAACAGAAAGTCAGTTATATAACGTGTACATAACTTGCTCTTGATCATCTTCGACGCTTGATTGTAAATACAAGTTTGTTTTGAAAACAAGCAAGCGTCGCACTAGTTTTCTGTGTGGCAAATGGAGAACTTACCACCAATGGGGAGTAACCAAAGAAATGAATCACACTGATATCCTAGTTGTGGTTCTAAAAATTCCCGTGATTGAATATGCGTAAAATGAATTATGAGGTAAATATAAAATTCGTCGCTCCAATTTCGGGGTTTGACATCGCTGATTATAACCGTTGTTATTGTGTCTATAGAGTTTCGATTCTCAAAATATGTAAGATATATGTACCTCGTCGTCATTAAGTTTAGAAACAGTATACATATGATGTAAAATGTGTCTGTTGTTGGCAGGATGTAACAAAAACATTACTGCTGGACCACGATACCAAATTGTGTGGAATACGATTAACAGCCTAGATCTGGGTATCTCTGTTTTTAGCTGAATATCAATACTGGATATAGGCAGAGGTAGAACCCCCTCCTCCACCCTCCCCCTCCCCCACCCCCGAAATTCATGTTCATTTTATCATTTTTTGTTCATGCTCATTAAAGGTCTTCATCATGACCCCTGCATTGTTTCAGATGCCATCTCGCTCAAATTACTTGAGGAGTGGCAGAAAAACAATAAACGTGGCTCCAGCGTAAATGGGGTGTCTACAATAGAATTTGCAGCAACTCTGCAGTTCTGCAGGTGAGAAGGTTCTAGGTCCATTCTCCATATTTTATCTCGATGTACATGGAGGATGAGTCTGGCGTGTTCATTCCTGTTAGGCGCCATATAACCTTTCATGTGTTGGTGCGCCTTGAAACCCCAATTCAATTCAATAGGCGTATGTCAGTTATAAAGCTTGTTATGGTCAGGTTGTGAATGGCGGATGTTGCCCATTATTATCTGATGAACACATTACTTTGTTCTTCAAGGGTGGACCAAGTACGTACAAGAAAACAGTGAGAGTATCATAAGCCGGTCACAACATTACATAAGAAAACATTAAGGGGAATGAGTATGATAAAAATAAACGAACAGCGTGTAGATGTTAGATTATTTTTATTTGTAATTGTCAGCAATCAAAACACATTTATCATAACATATTTGAGCACTAGATAAACTAGTCATTATGATACAACATGAACATATTTTTAATTTTGGCATCTGTGTTGTATAATGTTATAATATGAATATTATAGACATCTGAAATAGTACGTGTAATGGATCACTAAATAGAATATTGTTTCATGATTAGAATGTGAGGAATTTGAAAAATATCATGGTTAGAATATGAAGAATTGGTAAATTAACACAGTTATAAACAAAAAGACAACTTAATGATAATATAATCGCAATTCATAACTTTCACATCCAGTCATTAGTTGCAAATTTCCGAGATCTTGAGATATTCAGGTGGTGAACATAAATAGGTTTACTCGGACTTTTATCCTTGATTTCTGTATGAAAATCACACTATTAGACCATAATTTAAAGGGGTTGATGCACTTTTTTCAAACAATGTTTATATCAATGGGCTCTGAAAAACTTGAAAAAATCTGAACGAATTATAAAAATGCCATGCCAAAAAAAGGAGGTATGACCTATTGAACAATTGTAAAAAAAAATAGAGGCGGCAATCTTTGAACGATGACGTCATTGCGCCTTTTTACCATATATGGCCCACTGATTAAATGTCTTTTAAAGCAAAGAAAAACACTGGAAATGAAAAGTAAGAATACAATTTATACATTTTACATCTGTTTATTTATTTTTAATCAATTTACAGTAATGTTCTTTGCTTTATAATGTATTTTGTCAATATGCCATATATAGTAAAAAAAGGCGCGATGACGTCATCGTTCCAAGATGGTCGCTTACATTTATGATTTTTCATGGCATTTTTATAATTCTTTCAGCTATTTTTAAGGTTGTCAGAGCCCTTTTAAATAAATTGAAAATAGTACATCAAATTTAAATTAAATTTATACATACTGGTGTTTCAAAATCAGACAGCACCAAAAGAAGATACATATCTATACATAAAAAAAAAGCTTTTAATATAATTAACACTACACATTAGTTTTATAAAGTGCTAAAGTCAGTTGAGCACCAACGATAAACATCGAGTTTACCCCCTACCAGAATGTGGAAGTGTTTTATTTTATTGATTACTGATTGGTCAAATTATTTCGATGATATCATGTGAAAGTTATGAATTGGATTGAAAGATTAGCGTCTGTGAAGGTAATCTCAGTTTTTAGCAATGTAAATTTATATTAGAAGAGGGTTTAATGTTAGACGTCTTTTATTATTGAAATCTAATAAATAGTTCATGAGAATAAGTAGCAGTGGAGCAGACCTATTCAAACTCTTCAGAAGATGCTTCAGTTAAAGTTTCATCAACTCTGTTTAATGATTGAAGAGGTGTTGCTAATGTTAAACTCAGACAGCACCAAAAAGAGATACATATATAGCTTTACACATAGACAGTTATTAATATTCAAACACAGTTTCCTTTATATTATTCTTATAATTAATATTAATTATTGAACAAATGCAAGTTATCTAGAAAAACTAACTGGGCGCCGCGAACCTTCAAAAAATCTAAATTGCCGTTTGTCCCTTTAATACAGTTTAGCATCAATCAATAATCAGTGACGATACCGATCTGGAACCAGCTGTATTCGTATGCTGAGAACAGATTTATAGACTATATTCCTGAAATTTTCATTTAATTATTGTAGTAAAAAACGTAATTCAAGTAGTAGAAGACCCATAAAATGGCTGTATATCATTTTGACTGCTTCCCGGTATTCGTACTACCCATACCAGCATGTGATCACGGGTTGTTTACTGACTTATGAGCAATACGATTGCTACGTCTGTTATTGCACAATTAATTAGTGAGTCTCGTGTTCTATAGAGCGATCATTATATTAGAACTATGGCTTACAAGGGTTCGATGATTATTCTAAATGCTACTGAAAATGTAAGATAATATCGAACAAAACAGATACTCACCGATCCAAATGATGATGACGGTAAAGTATAACGTCCACACTAGTATAAGAATAAGCATAAACAGATGGTAGTTATGCCAATATATAACCACGAGCAGTTGAACAAGCTGGAACACGTATCAGATGCATTCTCAACATCTCGTACACTGTTTCGCAGCATTACTCGAATGTATACCTTGGTTACATCATACTAGCGTGACACGCGGCAGATTATTGCCAAAGCGAATTTGCATTCAAAATCAAAGTTATCTTCAACATTTTGCATTATTATTTAGCCGACTGCTCCATCAATATTTTATTTACATGAAAGCAGTGATAAAACCTTCATGTGTATAACAAACATGCAACGCATTTCATACATCAGCACGTATGGCTAACATCCATATTTTTTTTGTTTATATAGCCACAGCTTAGCAATTGTGAATTATTTTCTGTGCCGTTGCCTTCCGGATAACAGAATGTCAAGATTTTGAACATACCGAAGCGTCTTGATACACACGAGGCGGGATCCCGAAAAATGACGGGATTGGCCGAGCGTTCACGATTGGTATCAGATACATCATACAAATAAGAAGTACGTTGACATATTCTAGTGTTTTTCCCCCATAATCTTCCATGGGCATATATTAAAGTGTCTGCTTTGTTCTTGTCATTTCTTGAAAGATGACAACGTTAAAATAATCTCCTTAGAATAATTATAAGTAATGGATAAATAAAAATAATCTACCTAGAAACGCTCGCCAAAAGGCCTTGTGCCATAGGGCGAGCAAAAATAAAAAGTTATAGTAGTAGTATATTTTAGTTTAATAAATAACGTTGATGTCTGAATGAGCAGGTTATACCAAACTTGATCATATGTACAACATAATTGTATGGCAATATTTCGTTATTGATTTATTCTATAGTTGTTTCGCTACTCAATGAGCGCGTAGGCTATGCACAAGTGAACTATTAACGGTGTAGAAAATATTGACTGCCGTTGGCGAACAAAATTGCTCTTGCTTTTGTATACCGCTGATATGTGTGAGATATAGCATTAATATTAATAGGATGTTTCATGATATGATATATATTTATTTCCAATTTCCAATTAGCTTAAAAGCCCGTGAGGATACAACATACAATTTCACAAAGCATGACAACAGTGTCGGTATTACAAAAAGAAATGTCCAACTATAAATATACAGTTTATCTTCATGTTTACAACAGGTGGTGAAAGAATCGTGCCTTAAACGGGATCTCTGGTTCACCGTAATAGCGCTCTACCAACTGAGCTATCGAGGACACACGTATATCAGTTATATACCATTTACATGTACTCTCCACTCATAACACAAGTTAGTGTGTACAGTATCGGTAGTTAGATATACTGTTCGGGGGCCACTCTCCGTCACTTATGTAAACATAAACTAATTTTTCAGACAAATCTATGTATCCTGACAATTTTTACTCTATTTTCTATTAGGTTACCTCTTCCTGGAAATTTGATATTAAAGAATATCGTTTTTTATAATTTTTCGACAAGGACCAACATCATGTCATTTTAGAAAAAGTCCCATATCAATATCACTTATAGTTTTCAAGAAGTAGTCGCTACAAACTTGTTTTCCGAAAATCTATTTTTAGCCGTGGCGGCCATCTTGAATTTCCGTCTGACTTGAAGTTTTGCTAGGATCAATTAGACATCAAGAGCAAGATTCGTTTGAAGTTTCATGAAAATATGTCAAGTAGTTTCAGAGGAGTAGTCGCTACAAGTTTTCATTATATAACTCTATGTAAACAAAGACGGCCGCTGGCAGCCATGTTTAATGTCGAATCAAAATCATTTTCGACAAGGATCAACATCATGTCTTACTGATCATTTTAGGAAAAGACGCATATCAACATCACTTATAGTTTTCAAGAAATAGTCACTACAAACTTGTTTTCTGAAAAAATATTTTTAGCCGTGGTGGCCATCTTGAATTTCCGGCCGACCTGAAACTTGCGGTTGCGAGAGCAACATTCCTGTTAAGTTTCATGACATTTGTTAAGTTTCATGACAATCCGCCAAGTAGTTTCAGAGGAGTAGTCGCTACAAGTTTTTACTATATAACTCAATGTAAACAAATATGGCCGTTGGCAGCCATGTTTAACGTTGAATCAAAACGATTTTTGACAAGGATCAACATCATGTCATGCTGATCATTTTAGAAAAAGTCTCATATCAATATCACTTATAGTTTTCAAGAAGTAGTCGCTACAAACTTGTATTTTAAAACTCTATTTTTAGCTTTGGCGGCCATCTTTGATTTCACATCAACATGAATTTTTGCTAGGATCAACTAGACTTTATGGGCAACATTTCTGTAAAGTTTCATGAATATCCATCCAGTAGTTTCAGAGGAGTTGTCGCTACAAATAAAAGTTTACGGACAGACGGACGACGGACGCCGCACCACGGCATAAGCTCTGCTGATCTCTGATCAGTCGAGCTAATAAAAAAATGGATGGGGCGTGCGGGGTGAGGTGGGGTGTTGCTATAAGAAATCCCAAACCAACAAACAAAATGTATCTATTCTAATTTTGAAAAAAAAAGGATATACATGCGTTTCCAGTTAAGGTACTCGTTAATTATTTTGTAATTGTTTCTTATACATGTTATTGATACTTTTTTCTTTACTGCTGAAATAAGGTTCTATATCACTATTTGAGATATATCTTTATTTAGTGTTTATTCGACTTTTTAAACCAATCAGATAGCTCAGAATTTCAAATACTTGCACCATTTATTCATAAAGATTTTACTACCAACGCTCTTCATGGTTCAGAGTGAGACCTATATAGAGACTATATCGACAAAACCTATCGAAAACACTAAGCCGGATAGTCTATGAAGAGAAATGTTCACTACTAACAAACAGAGGTCGGTTGCTACGTTCAATCCCTTTCGGTTTCTTAATGGTGAAGATTTCTCTTCATAGCCTCTATCCTATACTTAGTTTACATGTAATGTTTTATAAACTGGAACATTTGGTTAGCAGATGTCATTTTTATACTATGCCTGGGCTGAAAATAGTCCAGGAATATGCATATCTTTTTCTTATTTAATTTAGTATAGTAGACTAATTAATTTAATATGTATAAAATCCACCAGTCCACATTTCATGTTAAACAGTATATAATGTTCAGTTAGAGAGTTAAACATGACGTAACCACTTTACCCTTGGCTTGTAGCGCTAACACAAAGGAGAGAGTGAGGAATGTTTAAAAATCTCAAGAATGCTTGACTGTAAATCTGCACATACTACACTTATATGGTGTCTCTCATGTATGTATACGCATGTGAGGTTCAAGATTACCTGACTCGGTGTATATACTTTACTGCACATGCTAAATTGATATGGTGTCCCGTCTCTATGTATGTGCATGTGTACTTAGGGGAAAGCACGACTCCATAAATCCTTTTCAACACATGCAAACGTACTTATATGGTGTCTTGCCTGTATGTATGCACATGATTGTGTCTTTTAAGATAGTCTGAATCGGTAAACCCTTTACTCCACAAGCTACACTTATAGGGGGACTCGCATGTATGTATGCGCATGATTTTTAAAATGGCCTGACTGGATAAATCCTTTGTTGCACTTGCTACATGTATATGGTGTCTCGCCTGTATGTACGCGCATATGTGTTTTAAGATTGTCTGACCGGATAAATCCTTTACTACACACGGTACATGTATATGGTGTCTCGCCTGTATGTACGCGCATCTGTGTTTTAAGATTGTCTAACCCGATAAATCCTTTACTGCACAAGCTACATGTATATGGTGTCTCGCCTGTAAGTACGCGCATGTGTGTTTTAAGAGAGTCTGACCGGATAAATCCTTTACTGCATATGCTACATGTATATGGTGTCTCGCCTGTATGTACGCGCATGTGTGTTTTAAGATTGTCTGACCGGATAAATCCTTTACTGCACACGCTACATGTGTATGGTGTCTTGCCTGTAGGAACGCGGATGTGTATTTTAAGACTGTCTGTCCGGATAAATCCTTTACTGCACAAGCTACATGTATATGGTGTCTCGCCTGTATGAGCGCGCATGTGTCTTTTAAGACTGTCTGACTGATAAATCCTTTACTGCACATGCTACATCTATATGGTGTCTCGCCTGTATGAGCGCGCATGTGTCTTTTAAGACTGTCTGACCGGATAAATCCTTTACTGCACAAGCTACACTTATATGGTGTCTCGCCCGTATGTATGCGGATGTGTATATTAAGTATGTACGCGGTTGTGTCTTTTAAGACTGTCTGACCGAATAAATCCTTTACTACACAAGCTTCATGTCTATGGTGTCTCGCCTGTATGTATGCGCATGTGTGTTTTAAGATTGTCTGACCGGATAAATCCTTTACTGCACACGCTACACTTATATGGGGTCTCGCCAGTATGTATGCGCATGTGTGTTTTAAGATGGGTTGACTGGATGAATCCATTGCTGCACACACTACACTTATATGGTTTCTCGCCGGTATGTACGCGAATGTGTTTTTGAAGATGGCCTGACTCGGTAAATTCTTTACTACACAAGCTACACTTATATGGTTTCTCGCCGGTATGTATGCGGATGTGCTTTTTAAGCTGGCCCGACTCGGTAAATCCTTGACTACACATGCTACACGTATATGGTGTCTCGCCTGTATGTACGCGCATGTGTGTTTTAAGATTGCCTGACTGGGTAAATCCTTTACTACACACGCTACACTTATATGGTGTCTCGTCTGTATGTATGCGCATGTGTCTTTTAAGATGTTCTGACTGGATAAATGTTTTGTTGCACTTGCTACACGAATATGGTGTCTCGCCTGTATGTATGCGCATGTGTGTTTTAAGATTGCCTGACTGGGTAAATCCTTTACTACACATGCTACACTTATATGGTGTCTCGCCCGTATGTACGCGGATGTGTTTTTTAAGACTGTCAGACCGGATAAATCCTTTACTGCACAAGCTACACTTATATGGTGTTTCGTCTGTATGTATGCGCATGTGTATGTTGAGACTACTTGACTGTGTGAATCCTGTGCTGCAGACCCTGCATTTAAACAGTGACTGCTCAGTAGATATATCCATCTGTATCTAACGGTAACTGTGAATGTTGCTTTATGTGATGTCGGTCTGAAATAAAATAAATCACATTCTCAAATAGATAGCTTGAAACAGTTTAGGTTTACTATGCATGTCTTAATTATGTCTGTTCAATTGTAAGAAGCATAACGACATCATGTTGTCAAGAGATCACGCTTTGTTTCCAGACTTCAGATGTCATATCATTGTATAGATGTAATCGAATATTGGTATCTCTAGCTGGATTATATGCTAGAAAATGTTAGATCAGTGTGATTGGTGCAAGATGAACCATTAACACTATGTCCAACATATCTCCATCTAGTACACATAACCACCATATATGTTTCGGCAAGCAGTACACTTTCTATATGATCATGTCTAACAAGAGCACCAGCAGCAGAAGGTGCCGGTCTGTGTAGACAATAGTAATTAGTTACATATACGTTAGTCCCAGTTACGAAGAAAAAACTTATGCCACTGAGAGCAAACCAAAATTACTGAAACAGTCTGACCCCAATCTGGAATGGAAAAATCTGAGAAAGAAATCCCAGGCATTATTTTGGTATGAGATTTTAGACAGCCGTGGCGCACTTATTAGCACTTTCCTCTAAGCACGTTAAATAACCATGGCAAGCTATGCGATAGTAAAAGCTGAATGACCTTGCCTATATATGCATCTCATCTATCGTGAACGGCACTAAATCATCTCAGATAGTTATCAGTCAGAGCTCTAACATTACACTAGTACAAGTTTTAGAACTGCTGGAAGTTACTAAAACGCCAAATTAGTATCTCTCTTTGGTTTAGAGTAGCAGTTACTTTTCCCTAGTAACCATTTCTAACCTAAATCAGTTACTAAGATCATTTGCTAATGAATTGAAATAGTTGCCAAATGTGCTGTGTTTATTTATGTCTGAATACTTATTATCAAGGATAAATAAATTTTATCCAGATCCAATTAGCAGTGATCCAATTAGCAGTTGTTCAAAAATTATCATGTTGGAATATACAAAATGATTTTTAATAAATTTTGTTGCATAACAGTAGGTAATTTGAGAGGCCTTGCACATTGGATTTTCATCGATGCTTATAGAATTTTATTGCATGGTTGTAAAGTTGAATAATCACCCTACCTGAAGATGCTCATCGATGCTC
Source organism: Cyrtodaria siliqua (assembly GCA_037043455.1). Lineage (NCBI taxonomy): Eukaryota > Metazoa > Mollusca > Bivalvia > Adapedonta > Hiatellidae > Cyrtodaria > Cyrtodaria siliqua. Next base: position 19,334 of record JAWPHD010014738.1, on the reverse strand, counting down.
ACAGAATTTTATTGCATCTTTGTAAAGTTGAATAATCACTCTACCTGGAGAAAATTGTCATATATGTAGGAAAACTCCTGTACAGAAGATAGAATGCATTTAAACTGCAGTGAGTTTGTGGTAGTAACTGAATCTGGTTACTATATGAGTTTTTAGGTATTTGTTTAAATAACAGTCACAGGTTATGATAAACGTTAACTGTTTAAGGTTAGAGCCCTGACTGGTTATGGCGATGATCTATTCAAACGTGCACAAAATAAAGAACCCCTTTTTGTATTCATTTACAACAAGACCAAAAAAATAATATCCTTGCTAATAATGACTTGTTTGTGTTATTGTCTTTTTTGTTTTGGACTGACCTGCCGAATGAAGCTTGGGCGAAGACCGTCTCTAGGTAACCAGTATGTACACGAATTTAAGGCGAATGCATATAGCACTCTGACATTACTAACACAAGCAATCTGCGGATTCACATGTCTCGCCTAACGGGAATGGGACATAAAAACTAAAACAAATAATAAATAAAAGGTAAACAATGTTTAAATTAAAGTTTGTAAATGGTTAATAACTAAAAAATACAACAACGGAGTTTACATGTTTGTATGAAAATATGTCAAGATCATGGATGAAACCCCTGTGTCCAAAAGGATGCACTTCTCAAGAAACAACTTTTTTCAAATAGAATTGTTTTTGTCTTCCAAAGATTAAACGTTAAACCTTAACCTGCTAAGCACGACTATAATAGCCTTTGCATCCATTGTAAACCCAGATCAGCCTGCGAGCAACTCGCAGGCTGATCAGGGTTTACAATGTCCAGCTGCTGATAAGTCATTTTCCTCAAAACACCCCTTTGTCACATAAATGGAATGGTCTTAATTCAAAGAAAGAGCAGTCCATTATATATATGTAGCGGGTTAAGGGTTAAAACATCTAGCGCATAATTACAGTAAATGAGAAAGTAGGTAAACGTAAGAATTACTACATATTGTATAAACATTCATTGTATGATTAAACTCTCAATAGAGCAGAGAGGTACTGTTAAAACTAACACCTGTAGTGTATGAGGTTGGAAAATAACACCTGTATTGTTGTATGTCAAAAATGTATGTACACTTGATATTATTCTTAGACTTGATATTATTCTGAGATAAAACGTTTTAAAAAAAAAAAGTTTTGCCCTTTGCTTGTAGGGTGAAGGTCACATTGCCTATGTCACGTTGCGATGTACTAACCAAGATACAACTGTAACGCACAAATTTAATGTAAAGATTAAGTGTCTATTTTATGAATATCTTTGTATAATTGACAAACTAAAATAAAGTGATACTCATCTTAAATAGATGTAGAATTGCACATGCAACAGTATCGCTCGTGTCTATTTGTTCTACTTTTGGCATATCTTTTGTTAAGGAATGAGACAATAAACGTAATCTAGACAAACACGATCTTTAAAATAGAGGCGACTTATTTTAGTACAATTCATAGCTGAATTCTAAGTGTTACAATTTACACGTATATAATGAACATAAACATTTCGGTCCGCCGTATATTTCGTTCTTGATCATCCTGCTTACTGTAGGTCCATGGTATTATATTCCTATTACAGTGTGGATCATCCTATTTACTGTAGGTCCATGGTATTATATTCCTATTACAGTGTTGATCATCCTGTTTAATGTAGATCCAGGGTATTATATTCCTATTACAGAGTTGATCATCCTATGTAATGTAGGTCCAGGGTATTATATTCCTATTACAGTGTTGATCATCCTGTTTACTGTAGGTCCAGGGTATTATATTTATATTACAGTGTTGATCATCATGTGTACTGTAGGTCCAGAGTATTATATTCCCATTACAGTGTTGATCATCATGTTTACTGTAGGTCCATGGTATTATATTCCCATTACAGTGTTGATCATCATGTTTACTGTAGGTCCATGGTATTATATTCCTATTAAAGTGTTGATCATCCTGTTTACTGTAGGTCCAGGCTATTACATTCCCATTACAGTGTTGATCATTCTGTTTACTATAGGTCCATGGTATTATATTCCAATTACAGTGTTGATCATCCTGTTTAATGTAGGTCCAGGGTATAATATTTCTATTACAGTGTTGATCATCATGTTTACTGTAGGTCCAGGGTATTATATTCCTATTACAGTGTTGTTCATCAAGTGTACTGTAGGTCCAGGGTATTATATTCCTATTACAGTGTTGATCATCCTGTGTACTGTAGGTCCAGGGTATTATATTCCTATTACAGTGTTGATCATCCTGTTTACTGTAGGTCCAGGGTATTATATTCCTATTACAGTGTTGATCATCCTGTTTACTGTAGGTCCATGTCATTATATTCCTATTACAGTGTTGATTTTCCTGTTTACTGTAGGTCCATGGTATTATATTCCTATTGCAGTGTTGATCATCCTGTTTACTGTAGGTCCATGGTATTATATACCCATTACAGTGTTGATCATCCTGTTTACTGTAGGTCCATGGTATTATATTCTCATTACAGTGTTGATCAACACGTGTACTGTAGGTCCATGGTATTATATTCCTATTACAGTGTTGATCATCCTGTTTACTGTAGGTCCATGGTATTATATTCTCATTACAGTGTTGATAATCCTGTTTACTGTAGGTCTATGGTATTATATTCCCATTACAGTGTTGATCATCAAGTGTACTGTAGGTCCATGGTATAATATTCCTATTACAGTGTTGATCATCCTGTTTAATGTAGGTTCATGGCATTATATTCCTATTACAGTGTTGATCATCCTGTTTACTGTAGGTCCAGGGTATTATATTCCCATTACAGTGTTGATCATCCTGTTTACTGTAGGTCCATGGTCTTATATTCCCATTACAGTGTAGGTCCTGTTTACTGTAGGTCCATGGTATTATATTCCCATTACAGTGTAGGTCCAGGGTATTATATTCCTATTCAAGTGTTGATCATCCTGTTTACGGTAGGTCCATGGTATTATATTCTTATTACAGTGTTGATCATCCTGTTTACTGTAGGTCCAGGGTATTATAGTATCATCCTGTTTACTGTAGGTCCATGGTATTATATTCCTATTACAGTTTTGATCATCCTGTTTACAGTAGGACCGTGGTATTATATTCCTATTACAGTGTTGATCATCCTGTTTACTGTAGGTCCAGGGTATTATATTCCTATTACAGTATTTCTCATCCTGTTTATTTATTTTTAATTTCATATACGAGGGCTGTTCGGAAAGTAATGTCCTTTGATTTTTTTTTTTTTTCAAAAGTAGAAGAGTTTTGATTACTTTAATTTGAGATTTGGCAGGCCTGGTCTCGAGTTAAGACAGGGAGTAAGTATACATTTTTTATTTGGCGCAGAGTGGCGCCATCTTTGTTACACGGAACCGTCTGGTAAAATGTGCTTTTATACATGCAAACAAATACACGCTCTGTATCAGAGGACACAATGTGCATAAATAATACTTATGTTTACATTTCGCACCTTTATTTAGTGTGTAAGTGTAATAATTTATAAGAATTTACTGTTTTTCACACACTCGCGAAACAACCGAAAGTAGTCATTTTCCCGCAGTAGTGAAACACACGCGCGACAACATAAAATGACAAAACGATCCGTTTCTCCTCCCCGTATACTTACTCCCTGGTTAAGACTTAGAATTAAATAATCTTGTTTTCCTTCACAAATATGTATTTATTTAACTGTATTATTACAATTTAGACCAACAGTCACATACCTTTTCTGCAAAAGTAGAGAAAACTGTAACTTATGTTGTAACAGCTTTTATTATAGACCTATCAATAATATATACACAGTGTACCTTCCTTTTCCTACAATGGAATACAAAACCCCGTATAACCTTTAGAGGTTTTCTGAATCTGTCTCACTATACTACTAAAAATAGACGTCTGTATCACTACACTACATACATTTTATGATGTCGACGATGCTGTGACGTGTCGCCTACCTGTGTTAAAAAAAACTAGTAGACTCTGACTGTACGATGCTATACCATTTTATGAGCTTCCTTCTAAAGGTATATAACAAGAGGTCAATGACCTTGAAGCTCTACTGATTGATTTTAATTTCAGGAAGTATTCGCTACAGACTTGTTTTTTGAAAAAAATTTAGCCGTGGCGGCCATCTTGAATTTCCGGCCGACCTGAAATTTTGCTAGGATCAATAAGACATCAAGAGCAACATTCCTGTGAAGTTTCATGAAAATCCGTCAAGTAGTTTCACAGGAATAGTCGCTACAAGTTTTCATTATATAACTCTATGTAAACAAAGATGGCCGCTGACAGCCATGTTTAACGTCGAATCAAAATAATGTTTGACTCTGATAACCATCATGTCATGCTGATCATTTTGCAAAAAGTCCCATATCAATATCACTTATAGTTTTCAAGACGTAGTCACCTACAAACTTCTTTTTTTAAAAATCTAATTTTAGCTGTGGCGGCCATCTTGAATTTCTGGCCGATCTGAAATTTTGCTAGGATCAATTAAACATTAAGAGCAACATTCCTGTAAAGTTTCATGAAAATCTGCCAAGTAGTTTCAAAGGATTAGTCGCTACAAGTTTTTACTATATAACTGTATGTAAACAAAGATGGCCGCTGGCAGCCATGTTTAACGTTGAATCAAAACAATTTTTGACAAGGACCAACATCATGTCATGCTGATCATTTTACAAAAAGTCCAATATCAATACCACTTATAGTTTTCAAGTAGTAGTCGCTACAAACTTGTATTTTGAAAATCTAATTTTAGCCATGGCAGCCATCTTGAATTTCCGGGCGACCTGGAATTTTGCTAGGATCAATTAGACATCAAGAGCAACATTCCTGTGAAGTTTCATGAAAATCCGTCAAGTAGTTTCAGAGAAGTAGTCGCTACAAGTTTTCATCATATAACTCTATGTAAACAAAGATGACCACTGGCAGCCATGTTTAACGTCAAATCAAATTAATGTTTGACTCTGATAACCATCATGTCCTGCTGATCATTTTCCAAAAAGTCCCATATCAATATCACTTATAGTTTTCAAGACGTAGTCGCTACAAACTTCTTTTTTAAAAATCTATTTTTAGCTGTGGCGGCCATCTTTAATTTCTGGCCGATCTGAAATTTTGCTAGGATCAATAAGACATTAAGAGCAACATTCCTGTAAAGTTTCATGAAAATCTGTCAAGTAGTTTCAAAGGAGTAATCGCTACAAGTTTTTACTATATAACTGTATGTAAACAAAGATGGCCGCTGGCAGCCATGTTTAACGTTGAATCAAAACGATTTTTGACAAGGACAAACATCATGTCATGCTGATCATTTTAGAAAAAGTCCCATATCAATATCACTTATAGTTTTCAAGAAGTAGTCGCTACAAACTTGTATTTTGAAAATTTATTTTTAGCCGTGGCGGCCATCTTAAATTTCCGGCCGACCTGAAATTTTGCTAGGATCAATTAGACATCAAGAGCAAAATTCCTGTGAAGTTTCAAGTAGTTTCAGAGGAGTAGTCGCTACAAGTTTTCATTATATAACTCTATGTAAACAATGATGGCCGCTGGCAGCCATGTTTAACGTCGAATCAAAACGATTTTCGACAAGGACCAACATCATGTCATGCTGATCATTTTAGAAAAAGTCCCATATCAATATCACTTATAGTTTTCATAAAGAAGTCGCTACAAACTTGTTTTTTAAAAACCTATTTTTAGATCTGGCGGCCATCTTGGATTTCACATCAACATGAATTTTTGCTAGGATCAACTAGACTTCATGGGCAACATTTCCGTAAAGTTTCATGAAAATCCATTCAGTAGTTTCAGAGGAGAAGTCGCTTCAAAAAAAGTTTACGGACAGACAGAAGGACAGACAGACGGACGGACAGACGGACGACGGACGCCGCACCACGGCATAAGCTCTGCTGATCTCTGATCAGTAGAGCTAATAAAACGATTATTACTAGAGGAAGTGTTCTGGGATTTGCATCTTGTGAATATGCCATATCTCCAGAATCACACTCGAGGCTAGTGATATCCTCCAGATATGTCCACTCGAGGGGATACGTGCACACTTCCAGATCACGTTACTCTAGTAATAATCCTATTGTAGTTCAGACCATTTGCATGAAATGTTACTAGTAATATGTAATCCATATATTGTAAAATATATACAATGAACTATTATTGCATTTACTGTTTATAACCATGATAACTAGATCTATATAACCAGGCCGAGGGCCCTATATTAGGTAGTCCGCATGTTTGGACATTCCCTCGATTTTTGTCTGTTAAAAACACTAAACTAAAAAATATTTGAAAACCATTGGTCCGGACCCCCACATGAACAGTGTCAAAACAAAGGTGCACATATCCTCTTCATGAATATATTAGATTTATTACAATAAAGGGTCGCGCAAAAGAGCGCAAGAAGGGGATTAAAGGACCCCAGGGGTGGGCAGATTTTTTTTTACTTTTTGCAATTTTTTTAAAAAAAAATTATGAAAATAATGTATCTTTCTTATGAAATAAATTCTATTTTGATTTTTTGAAAATTTGAAAAACATGCGGCCTACCTACCTATATCATTATGGCCCTCTAGGCTATATCATATCAGTGAAGTAATAATTAAGGTTCGGGATATGCCTTTGAATTGGTTCGAACTTGATATTATTTCACACTCTGAAAATGTTAATAAATGAGGATATACTGAATAAAAAATAATTCAAATTTTTTAAAACACAATTGGCTTATTATACTGGTACGAAAAAGCAACTGTTAGCAGTTGTATATATGGTGCTATATAGATTTGTGTGACCCCAATTTTCCTAAAAGTACCCATTTGCGTACATTACACCAAACTGTTTAAAAATGTAATAATATGAATAAAAATAGTATTAAATGCAAACAACATACATCAGTGTACACGGTGCCAGTGTTTTCTTTCTGTGGTTTGTGTTTGCTTGCCAATGAAAATGTTCTGAAATGTTTGCATTCACCATGCAAGGATGACGCCATTTGCAATTTCTCCCGAAACCAGCAGTGACGATAACCAAAAGCGTTATTGGCAATAAAAATAACTTCAGTGTTTACAGATAATTCTAATTTGTAATAACAATGATCATACCTTTTATATTCCTCTGTTCAGATTACTCTATCGCTTGTCCTTGTAAGGAAATTCATGGTTTGAAAAAAGATCTCCGGATTTGTTTTGCTTTGAAAATTAAGAAAAATTAATCCGCATTTTCGAATTTCTATACACTGTCATATTTGAACACAATTCGAAAGCGATTATCATTATTATGTTTATTAGCAGGTGGGAAATAAGAAATAGTGATGATTTTATCGAGCAAAATTAAAAAAACTACCGTTGTCTTTACGGATTATTTATGCGAAACTACTTCCGGCCAAGTGAAGCTGGCCATTGTTCGTGAATGTCAACGCTGTTAAGGAACTGATTTCTCGCTGATTATATTGGTTTTTGGCGTGGTAAGTATTCAGGCTTGTCAGAAATGAAATTATTGAAGCTACGAACAATAGATCGTCGTCCGATCTTTGTTATTATTTCCGCGATCTTTGATTAAAACGATGATTTTTGGGACCGGAAGCTTTTGTTGTAAACATGAAAAATAGAAAAATATATTTTTAAAAACACTTTTGTATTTTATGGCAATGATATAACGTGGATATATTGAAACAAAATATGCATGGGTAAGTAAATTTTGTAAAAAAAAATTCTTGTTACTTTGTTCGATTTGTAAACAAACGTATGCTATTGTATGGTGTCCATGTTCAGTCAAAAATAACCAGATGGTATCGTGTTGCCTTGAAAAATACACCAAAATCCCAATTTCTATTCCAAAAGTATTAGGGTTTGGTAAATTTTTTAACATTGATAGTATTAGTGTTTTTTTTTATATTGTTTTGTGAAAATGGTAAAACATGGTAAATGTAAACCTCCGGCAAAGAGGCGGTTTGGTATGGCCAGTGGCATGCATTCTAAGAGAAGAAGGCGTGCAAAGACATTAAAAGTAAAGTATTCATGCTCCTTGTCTGAAAACCGATTGAAAATATCCAAACGTAAAGTAAGGAAATCTTACAAAAGATTGCCAAGGCAGTTGCGAGAGAATGCATTGGACTGCAATCTGTATCGATGTCAGCATACAGGTGAAAGTCTGAAGTTTGTTATAAGGAAATTATGTGCAGTAAATGTGAATGGCTATAGAATGATTAATCTTGACAAACTACAAGATCATTTTAATTTCATGATGAAGCACATGGTGCTATGTGGTCCGGCACGAGATTTGGTTTTGTTGGATAAATTACCTGTGAAGATTGTGTCAGAAGTTCGAACACAGGGTCTAGCTTCAACACTTCTTGTAAGATGTGTTGGGTGTAAGTCAGATTTCAAATTTGAAACAAGTGCAAAATTGAAGGGAGAGCACAGCAGTCGCTACGATATAAATGTTCGAGCAGTTTGGGGTTCAATTGTGACTGGTAATGGTGCCGCGCATTTGAATGAGATGATGGCTACAATGGATTCACCAGGATTATCGAAACATGCTTTCAGTAGCATTGAACAGGAGATTGGGAGTTGGTGGGAGAAGTACTCTTCCAGTGAATTATTGGCTGCAGGTTAATTTCAGATACATTAGTTACTTTCGTTTAAATTATTATTTAAAAGGTCCAGGACAGGATTTTAATATCATTTCCTATAATTTGTCTTGAATTAAAGCAATGGTTGAAAACTTTAAAATTTTCACATAACGTTCTTTGTTAGCAGTGTCAATCACTAATTTCATATTCCATTGTATATGTACTCATGTGTATTACAACCTAGAATGATTTTGATGCGTTTCAACAGTTAAACATATAACACTGCTCATTTTATTAGCTGGACTATTCGAGGAATAAGACAGCTTATGTAATCACCCCGGCGTCCCACATCAAGGTTTGCGTGTAAGCTGTGTTTACAAGTCTATATCTCTTACATTTCTTACCCTAGCACAACCAAATTTGGCCATTTGCTTCCTTATACCATTATCATAAGGGCTGCTTAAGTATTTTTGGTTCCTGTAACCCCTGGGCTCCCATTGAACCCAAATTCTGATAGCCCTTAAAATATGTCTGTTTCACATCAAATTTTGTGTGTAAGCTGTGTTTACAGGTCTATATCTCTTACATTTCTTGTCCTAGATGAACTAAATGTAGGAATTGGGTTTCCTTATAGTATGTTGTAAATGGTTGGATAAATAATTTTGTCTTCTGCAAATTCTGGGCTCCCATGGAACCCAAATTGTGATGGCCTATAAAATGTGAAATAACGGCAGATTAAGGTTTGCATGTAAGCATGTATATATCTATAATTTTGGTTTGGGATTTGTTATAGCATTATGCATGTTATTACTTCACCCATATTGGGGCATGTTCCCCCCCACCCCTCCCCTCCACTCCACACCACACCTTTTCTTTTTTTACTACATATTTCTGTCTTGTTTTAGTCAATTCTTACACATATATGTTGCCCCCTCCCCCACTCCCGCCTCTCACCCACGCTCCCACCCACCTTCACTTGAAACATTTTTTTTGTTACATATTTCTGTGAAGTTTTGATCAATTCTTACACATAGTTATGTTGTGCTCCCAACCCCACCCCACATTGTTGTAGCCTTGTTTTCTGATGGTATATACTAGCTATAAATTTATTATTCTCTGAAAAATCGAATAGTCGAGCTGCGCTGTTCTCCGACAGCTCTTGTTAATGTTGTTCTTTCTTGATGAACGCAATGACATTTAGGCGCTATAATGTGTCTTGACGCTGTGGGGGATTCATGTTAATGTGAATTATGTTTAATGATTTTATTGCAAACGTTATGTGATAAAAAATAACTATTCAACTTGTTCCCATACCATAGAACATTTCTGAAACTTGTTATGATTTATTTTTAATTTAACTCATCAAAAGAGTTGTTAGAATTAAAAATTAGTCCCAGCTTGTGTCATAAATCGTATATGAAATGGGTAATTATTTAACATTGTTTATGTACATGTTCATTTTTCAAAGTTTACAAGATTGTTGATATCAATGACAGCTGACATGATTTCGAAATCCAGTAGACCAATACAGGCCCTGTTGTTTGAAAGTTTCTAATTCATTATGTTCTTCGGTTTACGAGTATGGGGCATCGGCGTCACATTAAATTCTTAACAATGTTTTCCTACGTATTTTGTAAAATTGGCACATACCTATAAAATGATAACTTTTTTAAAATCATATTATAAATTATTGGAAGTAAGTAACGTGTAATTATGAAAAATAAGGATTTCAGCGTGATGCGTGGTATCACCAAGCACTTATTAAAATTGGGATTTGAATCATATGAAAGAGATTGTCATAATTAACAAAACATATTCACTGACAATTAATTTGACTGAATTGCAAGAAGTATTTTAATTCTTGCAATTACGATTTATGGAAGAGGACCCGTCGGACACCTAGGAAAAGCCCGACATTTGTAGTTAATTTTTGTGTTGCCTGCCTGGCAGGGAAGACACTTGGGAATCACTTTGTTAGTCCGTGCCAGGATATTTTTGGAGAAAAATGGAATATATACCAGAATATATTCATTTATTATAAAAATTGTAGATAAACATTTTCAATAAAACATAAAGAATAACATTTATTTATAGTAAATCAAAGTGAAGAGGTTAACACACTGCTTTGTAATAACTACCTACTCACGTGTGAAATGATCAGTTGAGCTATTGTGAACACTTTTTCTCCTTTGACGGTGCATTCTTAAGAAAATCGCCTTGGTAACAGTTCGGGATTTTTTGGCAAAATTAACATGACCAATCACTGATGCACAGGCCAATGGATTTGAATTTTATTACATAGCTCAACGCCACATTGAAGAAATTGCCACCATTACCGTAACAAGGCAACAATTATGAAATATTATTTCAACAAGCGCATTTGAGATTTTAACAGTTGTTTTACCAAGTCACCAACGACTGTTGTAGTATCAAGTTCAGTAAACTGAATTGGCCAGAAGTGTCCAAAGAGTGGAATTGGATGTTGTGCATAGGGGAAAAAAGCATTAACATTCCTATGAAACTAAAAAATGCAGAGGTTAAAAGTTTTTCCCAATAATGTACCATGAACTAACGGTCCTGTATCTATTTTCTGAAATGGTGACCCTGGGGTCAAACTTGCACAAACTTCATATGGGTGATTTAGGGACACACTACTACCTGACTTTTTAACATTTTTGAAGTACATGAATTTAGCGTTTTTTCACGCAATCAATTCATTACAAATTATACATGTATACATAAATGTTAAAATAGGAGCTGAAGAAAGACGAATTGCGATCGAAAAGGGCAACTATCATGAGGGCGTTCCAGCAATTGCAGTTATAGCAGATGGTGGATGGTCCAAAAGAAGCCACAAGCACTCTTACAATGCCCTTGGTGGAGTTGGTATCATTATTGGCAAGGAAACTGGCAAAATCCTATACATGGGCATAAGAAATAAATATTGCTACATTTGTTCCCGTGCAGATACTTTGCATGAAAAACCAAACGAGCATGTTTGCTTTAAGAACTGGACGGAGAGCTCCCAAGCCATGGAGGCTGACATTATAGTTGAGGGCTTTCAGAAGGCTGAAACCATGCATGGTGTTAGGTACATGCAACTGGTTGGAGACGGGGATTCATCGGTTTTTGCTAAAATACGAGAAGAAGTGAAAGTGTGGGGATGTAAAGTAGAAAAAATAGAGTGTGCGAACCATGTTTGCAAGTGCTTGCGTTCCAACCTTGAAAAACTAGTTGAAAGCAATGCAAATTACAAAGGGCAAAATAAACTTTCAAAAGCAACAAGAGTCCGCATCGTGAGCGCGGTAAGATGTGCTGTGAGAGTGCGTTCCAAAGAAAAAGACAAAAAAAAGGCTGCAAATCAAATGGCCAAAGATATTAGAAATAGCATCCACCACATTTTTGGTAACCATCAGAACTGTTCCGACTTCTGCAAAGGTAATAGTAAGAATATGGAAGGTAATGTCAGTCATGATACATGTATGGAAGACAGTTCAACCTCAAATGACCAGCCCACAGATCTATGCACAGATACATCAGCATTGTGGTCACAAGGGTCGTCTGTACAGGCCCAAGATAATTCCAGGTACAGCACCAGCCTCCTGTACAGTGATCTGGACACCGCAATGCTCCAGGATGTGTCTGTTCTTCTTGATCGGGTTGCCGCCAAAAGCCACAGACTTATAGAGAATACCACCACAAATTTAGCTGAGTGCTGGATGCATATGCGGACCAAATTTGATGGTGGTAAGGTGTACAACATATGCAACCGGGGATCCTGGAACACTCGCTGTTATGGTGGACTAATCCGAATGAATGTTGGGCCACAATGGGCACCAAAGGTTTGGCAAACTTGTACTGGATCACCACCAGGCCACAACTTTGTTAAGCTGTACACAGACAGAGAAAAGCATCTTCACGCGTGCAATGCTGACAAGAAAAAGCCTGAAGCAACCCAACAGCGTTGGAAGAGAAAGATGGGATCACTTAAAGAAAGCTCTACCAAAAAAGCGAAACAGTCGTATGGTCCTCAAGCTTTAGATCACGAGGCCGACATAACTGATGAAGAACTTGCCACCAAAAATTCTGAATACCTAAAAAAGCATATCGAACTTCCATTACAGCAAATTAAAGCTATTGACAGTCTTACAGTATCACAATCTCAATCGCAAGTTTGGCATGATGAACGAAGAAAAAGAATAACAGCATCAAATTTTGGACTTATAGTTAAAAGAAATCCTAACATTCCTGTGAAAGCAATAGTTAAAAATTTATTATACAGTAAATTCAAAGGCAATGAACATACTATGCATGGATTGCAACAAGAACGCATCACAGTACAAGAATACATTTTAAAGAAAGCAGAAGAGAGTGTCAACATTCAAGTTCAAAACAGTGGACTTATTATACATCCCGAAATTAAGTATCTAGCCGCTAGCCCAGATGGTATTGTTGTTGAAAATGGAGAAGTCTGTGGACTGATAGAAATGAAAAATGTTTTAAAGAACAAAAACATTAATTTAAATCAAGCAGCTAAAACTCAAAAGACATTCTGTTTGGAATTTGTAAATGGACAGTTACAGTTGAAAAAAAATCACAACTATTACATACAATGTCAAGCTTTGCTAGAAATATCTCAGTTACCGTGGATTGATTTTATAATAAGATCCGTTAACCCATATCAAATTCATATTGAAAGAATTGTTCAAAACCAAAATCTCACCCAACTATGGCTTCCCAAGCTTGAGGCATTCTACTATCGAGTGTTATTACCAGAGTTATCATGTCCCAGAGAAGGAAAACTTCCAGGAATACGAGAACCTGGTAAATGGGTAGGTTACTGAAAAGCAAATTGTAAAATAACATACGCTATTTATGCTAAATTGTAATTAAGCCCATATGTATACTGATATATAACTTCCTACAAGGGACATTCACGTCATCTTTTACTAGTTTCAGGTTTATAATATTTGTGTGAAATGTAAGGATAGTCTCAGTGAAATTATCGTAAACAGTAATTACCATTTTTTTTATATTATTCTTTAACAAATAATACTTTATAATGAACTTAACCATTACGTATTGTACACTTCAGTTTGAAGACAAGAAGGTGAAGAAGAAACGAGCAGCTACCAGCAAAAAGTGTCCCCCAATTTCCCCGAAGCCTGGTTGTAGCCAAAGTACATGTAACTTCGCCAAAAAACAACGAAGGTACGATAATAAATAATTGTTAATGTTACAATTGTAATACATGCTTTATTTCTCCATTTCCTTTCTGTTGTCTCATGTCCAAGTTGGATTTAGTGCTCAGTGAGTATTAAAGTACAATGTCATTTTTCCTAGACGGTTGGTCTATTACCAGTTGATTGTCATACCTACCTTTAGGCCCGCTGAGCTATTGCAAACAAGTATGTATTGTGACATTAATGAAGATGAGACATTTTTTCCCAGATTCCTTAATCACTTCAAATTCTTAGGGCACTTGTTATAGTCTGCTTACCGGTATTATTATTAAAGTACAAATTCTGTAAACTAAACAAACGTATATTATTCACAGGCAAACTGAACACACTTCAAGTATTGAGACACATGCAGACATATCTCAGCAGAAACAAATTCAACAGTCATCAGCTAAGTATGTTATACATTCTTTGATATCGTTCAGTTCTACTTTGTATTTATTACTTGTCAGCGGTATGGTTACTCCTCACTTTGCCTATGTACTGTGTTGTCCATGTTGTGTGAAATTAGCTTTCTGCATACACATTAACATCTAATTTTCCTTTTAAAGTCAGAGTCTGGCATGAAACTTTAATGACACTCCTGTATCTGCCATGCTAAAAAGCATTTCTTGTCACGTTACATTTTACTTTTTGTTGAGAAATGATTCAAATATAAAATATACAAGCTACAGTAATGTAATGTAGCTTTTAACTCAGAATTGCCCTCGAAATGTATATGGCTCATTGAATGAATGAATAAATTGGGGTTTCACATGTTATTAGGGAATTAGAAGGTAAAAACGATAGTAAATTGCCAACATACACCCACATTCACAATAATATATGCAGTTTATATTTGCTATGCATTCAATGTTTTCACCATACTAAACATATTTATTGCTACATTTCTTTACAGCCTATATAGTCATTTAGTAGCTGCATTTGGACATGCAACTCAATTCCCAATTTTACCTTTAATTTTTAACAGACGTGCTACAAGAGGGAGCGTGAAATTTCTTGGGCGACGAATACAGCATGAATGGAAAGACAGTGATGATGCCCAAAGCACACAGTGGTACGAGGGAACAGTTCTTGCAGTAATATCTGGAAGGGACGGATCTGACACAGCTGTACATGAAGTGTTATACGATGGTGATGACGAGCCCTATGAGATTGACCACCTACTAGAAGACTATAAACAGTGTTCTCTGAAGTTTATTGATTTATAAGGTAATTTTCACAACAGTATTATATATCAATTCACATGCCTTGATGTTGCCATGGTGTTCAGTGTTTAAAAGAAGTCATTTCCATATCTATCAAAACTGTAAATATTACTGGGATAGTCATCTGTCCAAGAAAAGTAATAGCTGTTCATAATGCTGCGGTGGTTAACTGCACGTTATTTACAAAGATAAATACTTTGTGTGGCTTATAGGTGGTGAACAAAACTGTAAGTATTAATATTGATGCAGTGGTAAGCTGCATATAAAGTTATACTGCTTTCAAATTTCATCCCACTGCAGTCATGGATAAAATTCGTTAAATGTCTCAACCGGTCATGAGCGGTGACGCCAACTGTAATTTGAAGGTTCGTATAAACACTGGATTCTCTGCTGGGGTGTGGAGTTGTACCCACCTCAGCACACACAAAAACACAACACACATACACACCTGTGTTTAGGATGATGTTTTGGTGCCTGCTACAATAAGTATGCGTAACATTCTATGGCATTAACTATACACTCGTTTTACCTGTATTTCAACTTAACAGAACAATATATATAATTTGCGAACTTCAGTATTTTCAGTATCTCAACTGAAAACAAAAAATAGAAATCATAATAAGAATTACGTACCAAGTAGTATATAGACTTGTTTTTCGCCATGAATATTAAATGAATTATTTGTAGTTTATACTAACTTTGCAAAAGTTGAATAAATGATTTTAATGCACTGTTATTCCAGCTTCCAGACGTATGTTCCTCAGTTTCTGCTATCCTCACCTTCCAGCAACATACACTGCAAATGGTCTCCCGTGATATTGACATTTTTCAAGCCAATGTACACTTGTGTGTGACCGTCAGAAAGGGACATGTACTGTGGAAACATATTTAGTGCGTACAGAATACAGCATATGAGTTGGTGTCTGTGGCAGCTTCTCCAACAGCATTACACGAAGGTTTCTATAACTGCATGAGCAGACATCCTTTCGTCCATTAAAAAATATAGTAAAGGTACTTATCCAAGTTTTTGAAGGATACATATTTTGCCTGTGTTGAACACATACAAAACATTTGATTACTGTGAAGATTTATTATTCGGGAGCAGATATAGTTGGGAATCAAAACGAAACACTGCAGCTGTTGTTTTCACATGCATATAATCTTCAAGCAGCTTCACAACCGACAGTTGTGTTGTGGCCACTTTTTGTTTCTGTCAGATGTTCAGGTTTACCCTATTATCTCCCTTTATTTGGAAAACTTCAAACAATTCACACCCCACTGTGCAACCTACAACTATAATTGTTCCTATTGTGGATATTATATTTGTATCATATTTATCTGGTTTATTTCAAAAATTCATTATGGTTAAACATGATAGCTGAAACTCATTAACATTTGCATAAAAATCGATTTATTTATAAATGGATTTATTGTCCTTGTTGACCACCATACTTTGACACAATAAAAGTAGTTCCCACAAGGTATTTGACAAAAAAAAAAAAAAATTGTATTTCTTTCATCTCACAATTTCTTTACTTTAACTATTTTCTGGGGATGTTTTGCCTACACTGTGTATTATAGGGCATTGCCATGTCATAAATGTAGTTGATCGACCAAACAAATAAAAACATGTATTATTATATGTCGTGTACTAAATGCTGTTTTGAATATTAATAACAAATTTCCTATTAACAATTGTCTCTCCAAATATAGTCCATTTTGTACGTATTTTAATTCCAATCATTTTGATATATAATACCTTGCCATTTTTTTCATGGTATGTTTAGAATTAATTGGAAAAAAATGACTCAAAAAGGCATATCCCGAACCTTAATGCTTCACTGATCATATATATGTCGATTTTCATCCCAGATATTATAACATATAAGAAGTTCATACCTTGTCGTTGAATGTATGCGTATATTGTTTGATACGACCAATATTTCAATTCAAATTCTCCAAAAGTACCAACAATTATCTCTGATTGAAGAATATATAACAAACAGTAGCAGTTCGATATATCGACAAGATAAATTTGTAAATGGAGAAATGTATACTAAGGGAGGTAACTACACTATTTAACCAAACTCCCCGCAGTGGTTACTTCCCCTTTCTGTTACACAGTAATTTCCCACCGCGGAGCTTGCTATTTAACGTGTTCACGTATAATGTAAAACTGCAATGACGTGTTTATATGATGAACATAAAATAGTATTAACTGCACTGTAATTAGTTGAGCTGAATTGAGTTTTAAGGCACACCGACACAGAAGGGTTCTATTTGGTATAGGGACAACCCGGACCATGGGACATCCCGGACCACATTTAGGACAACCCGGACCACGTTTTAGGACGACCCGGATCACACTTTTAGAACATAATAGTTCTCTCATAAATAAGTTTATTTTGGTTTCTAATATAAATAGTCATACATTTATACTCATAAACTAAGTTCATTTGGAATGAGTTGTCAGATCGGTCTGTGTTTGTGTCTCAATTTTAACAAGAAATCATGCATATGCAAGGAATGATGGAGCAAGCGTACCATTGCACAAGCGTACCGGGAGCAAGCGTACCACTTTCCGAGAGCAAGCGTACCACATATATAAATATATAGTGATTCATTGGTATATAAATTATCTAGTATATCGAATATAAAACATAATGGATCATTGATAATAAGCAGTGAAATTATCAATTTATTGATAATATATTCATATTTAAGTGAATGCCGAGGTAAATGATGAACAAAATTAATATTGTATGTGCATGATGTGTATGCATGACTATATTCTCATTATTTATGGTACTTTTAAGCATCCAATGAGTGAAGAAAAGAACAACTAATTAATTAGTAATTAATTGTTTGAATTATACACGCTCAGACGGACGCGCAAACGCATGTTTCATTTTGATACACGCGCAATGAAACACAAACACGGACAAACATTTCAATGAGTGAATAAGTGGACGCTCATAAATGATATAAATAAAATATAAGATCGCTGTATCGGCATTCACTCCAGACTTAGCCACAACGAATGATGTCTATGCCTACAGAATGTAAGAATGTAAATATCTTTCATGTATGTTCAAATGTTCTGTTTTAAGAATGTAAATATCTTTTATTTCTGTCATGAATGTAAAGCGTCTTGTATGTAAAACTTTATATTTGTCTTCTATATCTGCTTTAATATTTTAATGATGAAATTGCTAATTGATGAAATAAAATAAATTATATCTTCAAATGTTCTGTTTTAGAATGTAAATATCGTTCATGTATGTTCAAATGTTCTGTTTTAAGAAAGTAAATATATTTTATTTATGTCTTGATTGTAAAGCGTCTTGTATGTAAAACTTTATATTTGTCTTCTATATCTGCTTTAATATTTTAATGATGCAATTGCTAATTGTTGAAATAAAATAAATTATATCTTCAAATGTTCTGTTTTAGAATGTAAATATCGTTCATGTATGTTCAAATGTTCTGTTTTAAGAAAGTAAATATATTTTATTTCTGTCTTGATTGTAAAGCGTCTTGTATGTAAAACTTTATATTTGTCTTCTATATCTGCTTTAATATTTTAATGATGCAATTGCTAATTGTTGAAATAAAATAAATTATATCTTCAAATGTTCTGTTTAAGAATGTAAATATCGTTCAAATGTTCTGTTTTAAGAAAGTAAATATCTTATATTTCTTGTATGTAAAACTCTATATTTGTCTTCTATATCTTTATTTGTTATGTAAATATAAATGTAAATAAAACTACTAAAAAATAAAACAAGCGTGTGATAAATTATTCATATTCCCTTATAAAAGTCTTATAAAAATGATCTCACCATGCAATTATCACCATTATAATCAACAAACCACAAACAAATTAGCACCTATGTTACCACTATATATCCTATACATGGGACGCTTGCTCCTTAAATGGTACGCTTATACGCTGGTACGCTTATGTAATGGTACGCTTGCTCCTGCATCGTATGCGAATGCCGTATTCGCATGTTAATATCAATAGTATTAAACTCATCATTGAATAATTATCTAGGCATGCTAGTCATGTTTACTTAAATATCTAATATTAAGAGGCACTGAAAACAGTCATGTGAGTTATGTCTTAAAAAACATCTTAAACTGCCATTGCCGTCAGTTTAAAAATGCAATAAACTTACATTAATGTTACAAGTCCCTTTCAAGAAGAATAGTGTAAATCCTTTCCTATGTCTGAATGTAATATTTTTTTTAAATAACTTGT
>JAWPHD010014737.1:0-59387 GCA_037043455.1 Cyrtodaria siliqua | reverse complement strand
CCCCCTCCCCCCCCCCCCCCCCCCCTCTTTCAAATTGCTGAATCCGCCGCTGATTTTAAGCAGACTTGACGCACAATCGAAATTACCGACTAGCATCGTATGTCGACATTTATGATTAACAGAAAAAATACTTACTTCGCATACTTTGACTGCTTTTTAAAGTCCGCAGCGTTAGTGCGTTTAAGAAATGACCATGCGTCTTGCATTTTCTTTGACTTTACACAGTTATCATATGTTACATGCACTTTCATTGGTTCAATAGTTTATTTGAACCAATCGCTGCGTTCGTAACTAACAAGTCGCAAGAGAAATAAAGAGTTGTCTACCTTTTACCAAGTGACGACGGTAGTTGACAGTTCTCCGAAAATAATTGATTAAAATGAATTTTTTTTACTGATTTTGGGCAGTCGCCCAGACGTTTTTTGTTGGGCCAGTGACAACTTTACTTTGAACAACTTTTGGTCGCCCAGACAAGGTATTAATCGCCATTGGCGAGTGGGCGACCGGCCGTTTCAGACACTGTATGGCTGGTTTTTCGAGCTTTCAACAACATTAGCAATCTGATAAAGTTTGGTAAAGATCAGATGAACAATGAAGCCCCTATCGTCTTAACGATGCAAAATATAGCATTTTAACTAAATCAAGAGCCGTTACTCCGCTGTTACTGGTCCGATCTGGCTGGTTTTCGAACTTGTCCGAGCTTTCAATAATATTAACAACCTGTTAAAGTTTGGTAAAGATCGGATGAAAAATGAAGGCCCTATCGTCTTAACGAGACAAAAGTTAACAACGGACGACGGACAGACGGACAACTCCGAAGGCCAGTAGAGCTAACCGTCTAGACTCTATTGTGCCCATCGCGGCAGGGCTACCTTGTCGTGTTTGTTGGTGGAGGGACGTTAAACCTCAGAACAACACACACGGCCAGTAGAGCTAAAAACATGCAATTAGCTAAAAAATACATAAAACACCATTCAAACAAACAAAAATCTTGCAAATGAAATCTGGTATTGAACACAAAACGTTAATACGTACTATTTTTCCGAAGTTATTTAAATAAGTAATTTCATTTTAAAACATTATTATAAGTTGACATATAAACAGGTATTTTCTTTCAATGCATATATACTGAAAGGAAAAAGAAATGCAACTCGGGAATTTCCGCTATATATTTTATATACTGCACACTTAATGTCATTATATTCCAAGGAAATTCAAAGATGTTTTTCAAAAAAAAAACAGTTAGAGAAAGGACACAACTGTGATAATAGACATTTTAATCACAGTACACGTTAACAAGAAATTCATAGCTGAAGTTTCTCTTTGAAAAAATGAGCCAGTTCTGTACTGTATTTAACGCAATGAGTTTGCAAAATTTTGCATCCTAAGTTTGCTCACATGTTCGAGCCAAACACGTACAATAATGAAACTTTGCAGGAATACTATTTGCTGTGTTAGGTGTTGTTTTAGTATTTTTTTCGAAAGGAAAGTCTTACGTAGCCATGTATCATTCGATTAACAGCAGCATATTGTACATTGCGTTTCTTTTTCCTTTCAATATATATAGTTTAATACACAGTAACAATCAGTTAAAGATAAATCATATACACAGAAGAAAGAGGGTCGGGCCCCACTCCGCTCCCCACACCCCACATAATTTTTTTTTATATATATATTATATTAAATACAGATTTTTTATGATGAGTAGATAAAAACGATATATGAGTAAAAACCAAAATGAGTAGGAGCTGACTTAAGTACAAGTTCATCTGGAAGCATTTAGAAATAAATAGGGGAACGTTTTGACTGAAAAAAAATAATAGGGTGGGACGTTTTGACCAAAAAATAGAGGGAAGTTTTCACTGTAATTCGTGCCACGATGTATTTTGTTTTGTTTTCAAATTCATGATCTTGATATGTTCTTGTGTTGACAGGTAGAGGCAATCTAGTTCAACACATCTGCATACATCTGAACGGTGGAACATACACTGCATCATTATAAATGGATTTTTACAGAATATCCCTGTAAATTATAAGCGACCACTGCCGGCAAACAGGGAAGTCACACTGTGCCATACAGGCCTTGAGCCAGGACCCAACATTTTCGATATTGTTACCAATTCAAGGGACAAATTCTACCATCACTTTTTGAAAAGTGCAATGTATTTTGGTTACATGTTTCCATGATAGCAATCTGGAACAGGTAGCTTATATAAAAAAACGAACATTATTACAATTCATTTAGTTATATAAAGAGCAAATAAGCTCTAGCATAGAAATCTGTTAAAATCTCTATTTTGCTTCAAACTGTAAGTCAATTTACCCCACCCACTATTGACACATTTTTTATGCATTTAGTTTAATCGATATTGTTTACATTATATGTGTAAACTTTTAAGAATCACTAATTTACAACCTTTCTATGATGATTTAAAGGATATTATTATATGAAGTAGGGATTTTTAGGATAGATTAATGAAATTATGTACCTTGCAACGTTCAATCGTTCATAGTTAGTATTGCATATGTTCGTTTAGTGATGCACATGCTGAACTGGAAGTAGAAGCCTTCCTCACAGTAATTGCAACCTCAATATTATTAAACTTTCTGATATAGACATCTATGCCACAAATGACTAGGCCATTTTCTACTATTCTCACGGGTCCGACTATCGGACCCGTTCCCAATGCCAAATATGGTTGTTTTTCCCAATTCTGAAATAAAATTCCCCTTCCTTTTGTAAAAAAAAAAAAAAAAGTCAGGTCAAATATACAAATGTTTACAAGGAAATACTATAAAAATGACAATATTTAAATCATGTATCATGTATTGAAACCAGGCAATTAAAACAACCTGATATTTATGTACAACTTATGAAAATTCCCAATTTGAGGCGTAAAGCGATTAAATTTTTGTCCCATTGGGCAAAATTTTCCCAATTTGTCCAGGGTCTTTTTCCCAAAATGGGCAGAAAAAGGCCTGATGACGCAAACAGTCCAAAGGATTCTAGAAATGTGCGGTTTTACGCTTTTCATAACATTTATTTAGATCTTATATTTTTAGGTGTATGCGCTATTTCAATACGTATTACATGTATGATTAAACATTTGGATTCCGTATAACGGTATTACATATAAAGACATGAATTAAAAGTCAAAAATGCAAACTGAAACACAAAATATTATTAGATGTCTATTTCAACGCTTTTTAATAGTAATATATGTTTAGTTTTATACCTGAATTACCCCACCCACATAAATCACTATGAAGAATTTTGCATATGAAATGTAATTTAACTATTATGCATTTGCATGAACCATTTTTGTGTCAATACTCAAAATACAATAGACGAGTAAGTTTAAGTGTAATACACAGACCACTGTTGTTAGTATTGGTGCAGTTGTTAAATAGCACATGATTAAGATATGTATCATATGTTGTGATGTCCTTGGTACTTAATTATAGTATGGAATTAATCTAGGATTGGAAAATTATAGTATGGAATTAATCTAGGATTGGAACTATTTTTTTGTGCACACAAGTACAACTTGAATGACAGGATGTAAAAAAAAAAAGGTAACAAATACTTGTATTGCTTAAACTGGTCATCATTTATCTCAGTATGAGTATTTACTCCAAAATATTTTGTGAAAATGTATAGTTTTACCCTTTATTTTGTGGGTGAGACTTTTTAATATGCACTTTTAAAGAAACAGTATTAAATGTTGTATATATGTTCATTAACACATATATAAGGTTATTTAGAGCCACCCAGAGAGAGGGAGGGGTGGGTTGGGGTGATGCATAGCAATATAGGAACCTGCCCTACTTCTACTAATGAAAAAAGTTATATGTTTCTTTAATGTAATCGGATAAGAAAATGCGATACACCAGCCCGCCCGGTTCATGCCCCCATCCATCAGACGAGGGTAAGGGAAAGTGTCTGGCAAGGGCAAATGTCTTGCCCAAGAATACATAGACGAAATTTACTGGCGCCAGTGAGGCTTGAACCAGGGTCCTCTGGATTTCAAGACCCTAGTTGTATCCACTGTGTCAACAGGCTGTATGGGCTCAAGCAGGTTACTGCATTAAAATACATACAACTAAAATGTTATGAAGGTTATAGCCAAGAAGATGGGTTCACAACGGTCAATTTTATCTAGCAAGTTGGCATCAACAAATATGTATGTCGAGTAGCAATTAATTAAGGCTTTGGGATAATGCAATACAGTTAAAAATACCCAGCAAATATTACTTGATATTATAATATAGCATAAAATATAAGATAACAAGTTTTGTAGACGCTTACACATAAGGATTGGTATCACTAATATTTCAGAAAGACCTATCAGTTCTTGAGAAATGGGAAGAAGACTGGCAAATGGAGCGCTGTGGTCTAGTGGTAGAGCGTTGGACCCATGATCCAAAAGTCGTGGGTTCGATTCCCGTCATTGCCATATGCGTTGTGTCCCTGAGCAAGACACTTTATCTGCATTGCTTAGTACTGGTTCTACCCAGGAAGACATCGAGAGTGATTCAAATAAGTTCATAGAGCTTTCGTTACAATCGATGTAAAATAAATAAGTTTAAACTTAATGACATTTTACCCAGCTGATCAACACATCATATCAACTACATGGCCACACACTTGAAGTAACCTTGGTGAGTGTACCAAACCAGTAGACTAGAGAATGCATCCACCGCATGTGATCCCCATAAGACAACTGATATACACAACCTGGAACAAGACGAGCTGCACGGTTTTCACCAGGAACTATACGTATCGTACCCCAGGTTGTGTAACACAGATGGTACAGGACCTGCAGTGGAAATCCCTAAAATTCAAGACGTACAGTAGTTGACTAACCATGCTGTTTAAGATCCAACATGGACTAGTGGATGTAGACACAAACCTAGTAATGCCGAACAACAGGCATATCAGAAGTCCCCAGCGACAATATAAACCTACTGCCCAGAAGGATGTATACAAACTGTACTACTTTTACCCACGGACGATCAGAGAGTGGAATCTTCCAACCCAAACCACCAACACCGTCACTGTAGAGCTTTTCAGGGCCAGGCCTATCTTCTTCATCAATTTGTAAGTGATTGTTGCAGATGGTGGGAGGTAAACAGTACTGGTTCTACCCAGGAATAAGTGGGGTGGTCTGCCTCCACCACAAAAAATTGACCGTCATACATAGCCTAAAATGTGCCGGGAAATGACGTTGAACACCACACAAGCAAAGCTTCATCAACTAATATATCTGAACTTTCATTGAATTTTATTTGAATTTTCATTGTAACACAGAGACAGAGAAGATCACATGTTTTTATTGGGCTAGCGCACTTTTAACCACATTCTGTGAAGAATACAACCCTTTAATCGGAAGATGAAGTTTGTTATTCATTCGATCTTTGGAGATAGCCGAGCCAATACTTATATTTAGATATCGGTGGTACATTTTCAAATGTTTTTGTTTTCTTACTTAAATTTCGATTCGGTGGTTCCACTACTCCGGCCGATAAAGGCTCTGGGTATTGTTTAACCACCCATAGGATATGTTGTCAGTCTCCTTTTTAATTTAGTCTTTTGACTGTTACTTGTGATACGGAGGCTTCATAAACGCTGCTTCTAACTAAATTCCACTTTGTTTATTTCGCTCTTCGGGAGCATAAAATTGTATTAGATACAGGGACGAACCATATGCCGCAGGACATGGAATAATGGCAGTAAATATGGAATGTCCACCGCCATATGTATGCCATCTTCGGGATGGTTAAAATTCTGTACTTTTAATTTTATGAATATTGAGTTCTGCTCAACCTGGGGCTAGTGGACGTGAACGGTAGCAAGCATATTTCACTACTGCTCATGAACAATCTCAATCAAACCGAGACTGCAATATTTCGTATTTATCTTGTTCGGCCGATTCTAAAGTCCACTATCATACTCTTTCACATTTAATGATCGAGGTTAGATTTACAGACTTATACTCTATAAGCTATGTCTGACATACAGGTTCTTCTACAGTTAAGAGTGCTAATTTGTATTGCAAACATCTAAAAATAAACATTATAACCGTACAATGCCTTCTCTTTTTTTTGCCAAGAGGTGAACATTCTGTGGTCTCCTTTGTGATTTTAATTCATGGATTTGTTCAATATGCGATTTGTAAACATCGTTAAAAAAGACATATACTTAAGTTTTTAATTATTTAAGTCTTTATAATGTAATACCTTATCAAAAGTCCCATTCATAATACAATTTGAAGTGATTTTATGAAAAGCGTACAACTATAAGCCATAAACAATATACCCACTGGCCTTGTCTCAAAGTGCTCTCATGTTCTAAAATAAAACAGGATTTTTTTTTATAAAAATCTACGTAAAACTGTGAACCAGTAGGGGACATATTTGACCATATAGTCACCAATTTTTAACCAAGGGTTTCTTAAATAAATCAATGTAATACCGTAGTGTGACCGCCAGGTCACCATTTAAAAAAACTTGGTAGGGGACATGCAACTTTTTAGACCTCTAGCTCTTGTAATTTCTGAGAAAAAGATGCCTATAGTCTTTCCTATAGAACTCTTTGTAAAACTGTGACCCCCAGGACCAGGCCATATTTGACCACAGGGTCATGATTTGAATAAAACTGGTTGAGAACCATACGCTTATTTTACATGCAAAATATTAGACCCCTGGCTCTTTATTTTGACTTTTCAGAGAATAGTTTTTAAAGATTTTTCTATATGACTCTATGTAAATATATGACCTCTGGGGCGGGGCCAAATATGACCACAGGGTCACCATTTTAACAAATTTGCTAATGGACTATAAGCTTATGCTGCATGCATAATATTAAAACTTTAGCTCTTACAGTTTTAAAGAAGAATATTTTTTAAAAGTTTTCCTTTATAACTCAACTCTATGTAAAACTGTCACCCCTGGGGCTGGGCCACGTTTGACCCCAGGGTCACCATTTTAGAAATACTTGGTAGAGGACTCAGCCTTACTAAACATGCAAAATATTAGACCTGTACAGTAGCTCTTGTTTCAGAGAAAATTATGTTTTTAAAGAAACCAGATTTATTCAAATGGGGGAATAACTCTAATAACAGGAATCAGCTACCCTGTTCACACTGCCATCATGGATATTTTGTTCCTCTAATAACATGGTACTAGTAAAATTTGTCCCTTGAAATGGTAACAAAAAATTGTATGGCTCTATTATAGTGAGTAATACCGTCGTGTTCTTAAAAAAACTTGTGGGATGTACAGATTTAAATCTAGTTTAGCTGATTGTTCACTTCACTTGAAACAGCTGTTTACAATATAAAATACACGATGATCGATTAAGTTCAAATTTACAAAACATACGTGTTTGAACGCTCGACGCAAGAGGTTGGTGTAAATGGCGACGTGTTGATCAGGGGAGGTAACGAAAACGTTTTTATTTAAGGCGACCGGTAAAAGGCGGTCTATTTGCCAATCTCGGCTGGGATGGTACACGAAATATAAGGCCCTGGTCTCGGATAGGACGTGTTAGATGCAAAATCGAAAAATGTGTTTTGAGAAATAAAACAAAGCATTCATTTAACGTAGTATCTTGAAAATCCATCACCATTCCCAAAGAATTCTGGAAGAATCGCCCCATTACGTTTTCGCCCCATGACAAGATCGCCCCCTTTTGGAAGAATCGCCCCACTATAAGGATTATATAGGGTAACACACCGATACAAACAGTGTTATTCACAAGTTTGGGCAGTGGCATTTAATGCAATAATTACTTGGGTAATGATATATTGTTAGGGGACTTAATTGTTTTTATTGTGGATAAGAGGTTCATGAAATGAAAAATAAGACTTACTAAACATTTTATAATTTTATTTACATAAAAAGCATGAATATACAATACTATGAAAATAAACAAATAATTGACACACCTATATATACAAATTAAATTTCAAATAATACAAAGTCGTTTCATTTTCACCGTATTTAGTCTTAAATATATTCATTCTTCCTCGTCGACGCGGTCTTCTGTCGATTGTACTGGTCTGGCGCAATCCCTCAGTAGCTGGTTGATCGTCTTGTTGCCGTCTTCGCATTGGTCCCAAAAGTTGCAGAGTCGTCCGTGAGTTGAAGCATATCTGGCTCGATGTGTCCTCGTCAGTAGGTTCTCCGACACGTCTCATCTGTAGGTACACCGTTGATGCCTCGGCCAAAGGGACGGAGAAGAGGGACGAGTACGTAGAAGGATCCTGCGCGTCCTGCGCGTCCTGCACGTGTATTAATCCGTCTGTGCCAACCTATAAAATAAAAATATATAAAATAAAAAATATAAGACTTAGTGTTTAGCATTGAGGTTAAAATTCGAATGATTATTTTAAATATTTAATATACAATATGATGCATGTGATATAGTTAATATATAAATGTAATCTTGTTTTACGTATAAAATAACAAATTAAAATACGTACCCTCCACATCATTGTTCGTTCTCACTGTCTCCCGAAAAACTGACCAGTTTTCAGGTTTCCACATACTTCCGTCGATCCATGTCCTTCTGATGTATGCTGTTAGTTGAGTGAGCGGCTCGCAGTTAGATGCGGTTGCTTGGTCATCTAGTGCCTCAAGCGTCTGTCGTATGTGCTCTGATGGCAGAAAGGGAAAGGCCAGCAACTTCAGTATCAACTGGAACTTGTCCTTCCTCGCAATGTATGCTGTGGCCAGTCCGACCTGCTGTACTTTCCGATAAATTTGCGACCAGTGTAATACACAGCCCTTCAGAACCGTATTTGGGAACACCTCTATGGGTATGGAATATGGAACGCCAAACACGACTTTGATGGTCATTTTCCATTATGATGTGGTCACTTTACATTATGATGTGGTCACTTTTCATTATGATGTGGTTACTTTCCATTATGATGTGGTTACTTTTCATTATGATGTGGTTACTTTGTACTATTATGTGGTCACTTTCCATTATGATGTGGTACGTGTCTATTATGATGGGGTCACTTTACATTATGATGTGGTCACTTTTCATTATGATGTGGTTACTTGTTTAGTTCCTGTCACTATCAGATCAGTTATCTTATAGATCTACTTCCTTTTTATCTTCTTCCACCCCCTCCTCAATCCGGGCCACCCACCCACCCCTTCATCCTGCTCACAAGTACACAAAGTAGATATAATTTCTGTAAAAAAAAAAAACTCTAAAGTCCAGACTGTTTATAACAACAAACTGGGATGGTACACGAAATATAAGGCCCTGGTCTCCGAATAGGACGTGTTAGATGCAAAATCGAAAAATGTGTTTTGAGAAATAAAACAAAGCATTCATTTAACGTAGTATCTTGAAAATCCATCACCATTCCCAAAGAATTCTGGAAGAATCGCTCCCTCCAGAACCTGCAATATAATTTATTTCCTCTTCTTTGTTGTTTTCCCCTTCTTTCTATCTTCTTATTAGATGTTCCTGTTTGTATTTCGATGTATTTTCCTTATTAAAAATGCTTTGTTCTTTTAGTTAAACTATATCATTTCAATAAAAGTAATTGTTTTGACCAGCAATACTCAATAACTATTTTAAAATCAATTTATTTGAATTTTCGCGGAGCGGGTACTTTCGTTTTCAACGCCGGTAAAACAGAAAGTGACTACTATCGCAATCGTTGTAAAATATGTCACTAATTCATTGACATTTTTCAAAGTGGGACTGGGTATAGTAAAAACAAACACTGAAGCATGTATCTGA
Organism: Cyrtodaria siliqua; assembly: GCA_037043455.1. Classification (NCBI taxonomy): domain Eukaryota; kingdom Metazoa; phylum Mollusca; class Bivalvia; order Adapedonta; family Hiatellidae; genus Cyrtodaria; species Cyrtodaria siliqua. The sequence continues at coordinate 49,618 of JAWPHD010014737.1, read as the reverse complement.
GTTTATATGTTACGTATTTACATGTTGAATTTTTCAATGATGAGGGAGTGTGATCATGGCATAAGTTTGTTGTTATAAACAGTCTGGACTTTAGAGTGTTTTTTTTTTTACAGAAATTATATCTACTTTGTGTACTTGTGAGCAGGATGAAGGGGTGGGTGGGTGGCCCGGATTGAGGAGGGGGTGGAAGAAGATAAAAAGGAAGTAGATCTATAAGATAACTGATCTGATAGTGACAGGAACTAAACAAGTACCTTACACGTGCAGGTTTATGTAAAAGATAATTCAACATGAAGATATGGAGCTAGTTAACAATACTTTTCTGAAATAATTATGTAACTGAGTAATACATTTTCAGAAGAAGAGATAGTGTTATTGTATGGGTTATATATTTAGAAGCTTCTAAATATATAACCCATACTATAGCACTATCTCTTTTTCTCTCTATCCTTTCACTATTCTATTGTAACAAGGGCCTGTGCTTTTCAGAGAAAAGTCATTTAAGAGACATAGTTTGTTTCATTCTGTTTAAATAACTGTATACTGTTATAAAGTCAACTGACATTAAATAAGCAAACTAAATGAAGTCTTCTTTCTGTCTGCTACAACAAAGCATTAATGATACAGTTTAGTACATTACATCTATCGTGGCTTGAAAAGAAATCAACTTCCTTCAAATGTATTCAATGTTTGAAAGGAAGGAATATATATATATATTCAACATGTTGGCTGTATGACACTGCTTTATTAGTAATAGATAGAGACCAGACTCTATCTTTTTTGTAGCATGGTGTACTTAGTAACACTGTGACGTCATAATGACCGTACTCTAAATTCCAATAACCGGTAGTTAAATAAAAGTCAAGCATTAACATGAAGTAATATATGTTTGGGTGTGTTTTCATTTTTGTATTGAATTATATCTCATATTTGACTTTTTACCTGTTTAATGTAGCCCCCAAATATGATTTTACATAAACTTGGTTTGATATTTACATGAACAATTGTACCATCCAAATACAGATACCCTGCATTAATTAGTGTATATGCCTGAATAAACTGTTTTCTTGACACTAAATATTACATTGAACACATTTACTGATCGGACTAGTTTTTTCTTCATGTGTGTGGTATTTGCGGCATGTCTGGTAAAAGGTGTTCTGGTAAGACTGATGTGAACTATATTATTAAAGATGGGTTTAGCACAATACAAGGCAATGTTTACAGTTTATGTTTATTGGAATATATTGGCCACGGCTTCAACAAAATAAAAGATAAAACATATTCATGTACTTTATGAACCCTGGGTACAGCAGTTCACAAAGACAAATGTACCTAATATAGAAGATAAAATGTGTAGTTAATTAAACATATGTATGTACTTTGTGAACTCTGGGTACAGCAGTTCACAAAGACAAATGTACCTAATTGAAAGCTCTTGCATTGAAAATATCAAAATTCTTATTAACTACACAATTAGTAATTGCTGTGACCGCGAAAAACTGCCACATGTCATGCAAACTGCCACATGTCATGCAGTCTGCCACATGTCATGCAGTCTGCGAAAAGAAAATCCCTTCCATTATCCTATTGTATGCTGTTACAAATTGACAGAAACTACTCACATATAATACATATAAACTTTACAGGAATTGTCAATCAGTTGTATTGTTGTATAAATATTGATTACAAATTAACTAGCATATATTCTTTATTTCTGTGTAATTAATCAGTTAAACATTCTCTGATGCACAAGTGACAAGTGCTTGGAATAAGAGCTTACAAATATCACCAAAAAAATTCTAAATTCAATTGAGTGCTGATGTAAACCTATCTATAAAAGTAGGGGGAATCTCCCTATTTCATTTGCAGATGTAGTTCTTTAATTACCTCCATTATTATTAAACTGTGAGACTATGCTTTTTTAAAGACTATGCTTTTAAAATTTCACCCTAGCAGAAGTTATTACATTATAACTTAACTTTTTTTTTTTATTTCATTACAAACTTACTCTAGTATTTAGATTGACTTAAAACTGGTAAAATAAGTTGATTATGGTATAAAGCCTTGCCAGAGGTTTATATTAAAGGATTCTTTCTCTTATCTTAGCTGAGCTTCATATGTGAAAACCCCAGGCCCCTGTCCATATCTGACCACCATTCAGATAAGCACATGCAGGTCTAAAGGGAGTGATGTGTCTCTGGCTAAATTTGAGATCCAGAGTTTTTTGGTACAACAACACCAGAAGGATCAGTATTTAATATAAATGCTTTTCAAGCGTGGCAATTTAATTTATAATATGATGTTTTAAACATATTTTATTGGTATGACTACATATCATCACCGGGCGGCAGATCTATTTGTAAACTGAAAAAAAAGATGAAAAAACAAATGTTTTAATACATTCTTTTTCATCTAAATAATCTATTGTGAAATAGAAAACATACATAACTCCTACTGAAATAACAAAATTAATATGTATGGTTAAAAAAACAAAAACACTATATAACTTGCTTCCTTGAGCTCTCCGACACAATATGAATAACAAGTAAGTCAATATACTATTCAAATTTGTCTTTTAGGAACTTCAAATCTTAGAATAAAAGTCAAGCATTTCTCAAGTCTATTAGACATGAAGTAATATATGTGTCAGTGTGTTTTCATGTTGATATTGAATTTTACCTGTTCAATCTAGCCCACAAATGTGAAGCACCGGAGTGATTTAACATCCGTTTGGTCTGCTGTTTACATGAACAATTTAACTAACCCAATACAGATTGCCAGCTACATGAATCAACTTTTATACTGGCACTAAATATTACATTAAACTAATTTAATGAGCTGATTATGGTTTTAAAATGTGTGTTATTGTGGTCTGGCAAGATTAAAATAAAATATATGTTATCATATAACTTGATAGAACTCACAGAACATCCAAATAAATAATTTAACTGGAATTGTCAGTCAGCTGTATTTACTCTTTTTTTATTTTTATAAATATTGACTGCAAATTGACCAGCATATTAATTATTTCTGCTTTACATTATGAATAATTAATCAGTTAAGACATTCTCTATTGCAAAACAGTCAAATGACAAGTACTTGTAAAAAGTTGCTGAATTAAATCATCTATTATTTTGCCAGCTATGTATTTAACTGAGACTATGCTTTGTCGAACTTTCAAGTTAATTAACCCATGAGTTTAATTACTACCAGAAGTTATTACATTATAACAATCGTGCAAACTCGCTCATTTCCGTAGATCATCGGAAATAATTTTTAAAAAAAAATGCTTGAGGCAGTTCCGATTGTACATTATAAATGAACGTTTGAGGTTTGTTTTATTTCTCTTAACACTGGCAAAATAAGTAGATTATTGTATAAAGCCAGTCTTCTTTTTCTTGTCCTAGCTGAGCTTCAATGTACAAAACCCAGCCCCCTCGGTCTGGAACTCTCAGGTCAGCATCAGACCTCCATTCAGACCTACATAAGCACATACATCTGTCCCAAAAGAGTTGTGTGTTTTGAGAGCTCCAGGGTCTGTGGTTTCTGATGTTTGAAACATGTTTTTGTGACTGATAGGGTTTATGTTTTCTCACTACAATCTCTAAAAAAGAAAAGTGCTGTGCCTGGGTTTCATATTAATATGTTTACATGCCCTTGTATTAATTTAGACATAGAGAAATGAGATTGTATAGAGAAATGTCCTTTTGCAGTACTTTATAAGAATGAGCCTCTCTCTATCTCTCTCTCTCTCTTTCTCTCTCTCTCTCTCTCTCTCTCATTCTTTAAAAAGAATATGTTCAGTTTTGTACTTTCAATAGGAAATTAATGACACTTATATCAAATGACATTGCAAATGTCAGCTTGTAAATCTGCATGGGTATCTGTTTACACCCCGCCCCCAACCCCACCCACTACGAAACATATTCACAATTTTACAATATTAGCAACGGCTATCATTTAAAAATGGTTTATTACGGAAAAAAATTACATAACATATCAAAGTCAGAAACGTGGGAAATTGTTCCAAAAGTAATACACAAATTCAAAAACGATTAAATAATTGGCGTAACTTCAAATTTAACAGTTCTAAAATGGTAAGGACAATCTCCCAGCATAACACACGTATTTCTATCACGAAAACAAGCACTATTAGCAAGATTAAATTATATTTTTATCGTTCAATAGGCAAACAAATGATAGTAACTCGCAAAAACAATTATAAATGCCAGCAAACGTGATCAGCCATAGTGTTTACATTGGTTACGCGTGACGTTTTTCCCCTATGACATTTGACCGATGACTATCATCATCGCCATTTTGAATTCCACAAGCAGTGCCAATAGATTTTGAAGAAAAACCACGTGACCACACATACCACATCATAATAGAAACGTACCACATCAAAATGAAAACAGACCACATCATAATGTAAAGTGACCACATCATAATGAAAAGCGACCACATCATAATGGAAATTATAATACACCCGCACTATATAGCCTTGTTTAAAATATCTCGTTATATTGAACGATAAATCACTGTAATTTTTGCAACGTTAGGAGAATAATCATTGCGCATTGCGCATTCCGCATTGTAACGTATGCAACGTTAGGAGAGCAAGCAAAGCAATGCGAAAGATTTCAGATGTGTGCGTTATTTTCACATTTTAGGGGTATTAGAACAGAAATAGAACATCGTTTACGGTGAATTATCTATAATATATCACGGTTTGTCGTTCAATTGTAAACAATAATTTCACTCGCACTTCGGGCTCTTGAAATTATTGTTTACAATTGAACTCCAGACCGTGATATATTAAACGATAATTCACAGTAAACGATGTTCTATTTCTTAAGTAACCACATCATAATGAAAAGTGACCACATCATAATGTAAAGTGACCACATCATAATAGAAACTTACCACATCATAATTAAAACAGACCACATCATAATGTAAAGTGACCACATCATAATGAAAAGTGACCACATCATAATGAAAAGTGACCACATCATAATGTAAAGTGACCACATCATAATAGAAACTTACCACATCATAATTAAAACAGACCACATCATAATGTAAAGTGACCGCATCATAGTGGAAAGTAACCACATCATAATGAAAAGTGACCACATCATAATGTAAAGTGACCACATCATAATAGAAACTTACTAGTTAGTATATATATATATTACGTTTTTTAGGGAGATTTTTATCGATTATATTTCACGAAAATAATACATGTATTAAGTGTTAGACTTACATCGAATGCAAGGTCCTGCGGTTCTGTTGGTCGCTGCTTCTGTCGATGTAGGTTATCGATGCGTGTCAGATTATCAATCTTCGGGAGGCAGTGGTCGGTTGGTCCAAATCTTCGGGAGGCAGTGGTCGGTTGGTCCTCATGACAGTTTCCACGATTTCGGCAGCCGGTCGGAAAACCTGTTCCTTGGCCATTTCCTTGACCTGAAGACAAAATAAACAAAATGTTACTTGCATCAATAATATTGTTGTGTACATTAGTTGTATAAAACATGTTTTCAAAATATTAATGAACTATATTTGTTTCACTATTAAATAAATAAATAAATGTTTTATTTGCATATATAATTATATATGTATATATAATTATTTTATTTGGCTAATTTATTTATTTACCTTTGTAGATATCGTGACTTTGATTTTAGCTCCGGGATCGGCAGGATGCTCATGTCTGTTGATGCCCCGGATGAACGTCTCTCCAAACTGCTTCAAAAACGCATGGCATCTCATCTTCTTATTTCGCGCAGAGCACGTCCAATATGTGAATCCATCTTTAGAACGCTGAAAATTACGAAATTCGTTCATTAAATATATTGCATGCATATTTATAAATTTATAAATCAGATATTAATAATACAATAATGAATAATATTGTTTTCATTGGAATGTGTAACCCTTCTAATTTAAGAAGGCCAGATGCAATTAAATTATTCATGCAGTACTATAATTATATTTAGCTTCACTGTATAAGTATAGCCGTCACTGCTGGCCAGCTTCCTGCCACCTCTGTTGGACCCAGTGGAAAACTGGAAGGTGACTTTGATCTCCGTCATCGCATCTTCCTCAATTGGAGCATCGGCCAACGACCTGGCAAGAAAAACATGACTATTTAATTATAGCACTTTATTTCAAAATCAGTAAGCCATAGGCCCATGTGATCATACAAATATTATACATATACATTTTAACAGACGTAGCAAGATCTGTACATATATGTATTAACAAATATCAGATGCAAAAATAAACACAGTTATACTGTTTACTTCTTTTTAGAGAACACAAACAAAAAACAAAAATGGAAACAAACACATGAACATGTCAGAATTTCCATTTAAAATTTCACGGAGAAGGTGACTAAACATATATAAATATATCAATGTTTTTCATTTCTTTTTCATTTTTGCTGTAAAAAGGTTCTTTTAATTTGAACATGCTCGGTCGATTCCAAAAACAATTTTTTTAATATATATTTTCTGTCTTTAAACAGATCGCCATCTAAAATGAAATGAAACTCGTCTTCAAGTTTGTTGCAAATTATACATATTCTATCTGCTAATGGTATACTTCTAGGTCTATGCCACCTACCAGTCTCTAAAGCAAGGCTATCTGACGAGACAATTAACCTGGTCATCGATATTCTAAATTTTGGTATGTTTATGCACTTAAGAAATAAATGAAAATCAAAACTAACAATTTCTTTAAAAAATATTGCTCTCGATGAACTTTCTACACGTTCATGCCAAGACTGTATTTTATTATCATGAAGTCGTTGTTTAATTATACCTAAGAAAAGATTCCCATCTCCGACACTCTGGTTTAGCCACACGTAGTAAAAACCCATTGACGATAATAAATCGCGAACTAGGGTTACCCACGATACTTTGTTTGGGTAAATATCAGCATCAGATTTTAGAAGATTATAAATAACTTTGCAATACTTGTTTCACTCCTGTTTAAAATCTTTAACCAATATTTAATAATTCTATAAAATCTGTTCTTGATAAGGCTAAACATACAAAAGTCATTTTGCGTTGTACGTTTCACTTTCAATATACGTTTGCAATAAAGTGTATGTATTCTTTCAATATTGTTTGCACTGTGGAAACCTCACACTTCACAAGAATAATTTAAAATGGGCAATATAAGCTTATCAAATAGTTCAAGAAATGTCTGTAAAGTTTAGAAGATACTTATTCAGTTTAAATAATGCCTTTTGTGCTTTACCCGCTAACGTTAATTGCGTTTCACTGAAAGGTTCTTGGGTAAAAACAATTCCAAGGTAAGTAAGTGAATTCACAATTTCAATTTGTACACCATTGAAAAGAAAATTTAAATTACGTGGTAACAATCCAGCTTTTCTGAAAACAATTATTTTAGATTTATTTAACATTCACTTTCAACTTCCATCTCTTGCAGTAATCAGATAGAATATCAAGACCTTTTTGAAGACCTTCAGCGCTTTCTGCGAAAATAACAATATCATCAGCATATAGCAAGAGAAATAGTTTTGTCACGTATACCTCGATACCGTCAAATTCATTTAAAATGAAATATTCCTCAATATCATTTAAGAACATTGAGAAAAGAAAAAGGAGATAAACATTCTCCTTGATGCACTCCGAGCACGCATGAAAACTCGTTGCTTAACGTATTATTGTATTTGACTCGTGACTTAAGACTATTATACATACTTTTAACTACATTGAAAATTTTACCTCTTACACCCAATTGTATTAATTTATACCACATAATGTTTCTGTCTATATAATCAAAAGCTTTGCTAAAATCAATAAAACTACAATACATCTTCTTACCACTATTTATCATATGTGTAATAAGTCCATGAAGAACAAATATGTCAGTTGTACTCATACCACTGCGAAACCATGCCTGTGCTTCAATATATACATTGTAATTTTTAGCTTAAACGAGTATTTAATAGTCTCATAAATAGTTTACCCAACATACTTAATAATGTAATTCCTCTATAATTAGCTGTGTCATTAGTAGAACCATTCTTATGTAGTGGGACGATATATCCTTCTGACCAAGACTCAGGAAAAATACCTGTGTTCAAGAATGTGTATAAATACGGTAATAATTGGTGAGCACCATGTACAAAGTAGTCATTTAAAAGAAATCTGGACCAGCACTTTTACTCTTTTTGAGCTGTCTAATAGCTTTTCATATTTCCTCATTACTTATACCTACATCAAGTTCACTGAACATAACTTGGAACTCGCCATTTAAAAAACGTTCATTAAAATACAAAACATCTTCATCGGGTTGGAAAAAAGGGATCAGCAGGATTATTGACAGATTTAAAATATTGTTCAAAAGCAGAAAACGATATATTTGGACATTTTACATGCTAGGTTCAATACCATTCATGTCAACAAATGAACCCGTAATTTGAGTTAAATTATTTAATTGCTCAACAAGTACATCGCAGTTCAAAGCATCACCATATTCACATACACTCAAGTGATATGAAAACGCAACACGGGAATTTCCGCTATATATTGTATGTACAATATGCTGCTTTTAATCGAATGGTACATGGCTACGTAAGACCTTTCCTTTTGGAAAAAATACTAAAACAACAAATAATACAGCAAATAGTATTCCTGCAATGTTTCATTATTCACAGAGTACGCGTTTGGCTCAATCATGTGAGCAAACTTAGGATGCAAAATTTTGCAAACTATTTACGTTAAATACAGTACTGAACTAGCTCAGTTTTTCGAAGAGCAACTTCAACATTGATGAAGTTCTTGTTACAAAGTGTAGTGTGATTAAAACGTCTACAACATCACAGTTGTGTCCTTTCTCTAGTTAACTGCAACATTTTTTGAAAAAAACATCTTGGGATTTCTTTGGAATATTATGTGCAATTAAGTGTATATAGCGGAAATTCCCGTGTTGCGTTTTCATATCACTTGAGTGTATATGCTCACTATTCCATATATATTTGCAATCTATACCTATATGATCAACTTCATCAACAATATTACCATTCAAAACTGCATGTACATTACTAATGATGAATTCAAAAGAACATTCAATAACACAATGGCCGGATAAAGTATTGGGATCATGAACATCAAAAGTTGTGAAATTATTATAAATAGATTCAGATACAATAACATAATCAACAAGACTACACCCTCTGTGTCCCACAAACGTATATTTACCTATACCCGCGTCTTTACCGATACGCCCGTTTAATATGCGTAAACCAGTCTGTTTACAGAAATCTAAAAAGACAGTACCATTGTAATTTATATGGCCTTTATCTTGGGAATATCTCGGACTAAATCTATCTATGGAATATTCATCTGGCAGAATTTCGAAAGGTTCGCTTGAGTCAAACATTACAAAATCTGGCTTATCAGAGGTGCGACTATTAAAGTCCCCCGCCAATAAAATGTTACAAAGACCATTTGTATCATTATGAATAAACGCAAGAGAATCGGTTAATCTATCAAAAGCATTCTGTTCAATAGTATTAAATCTACTACTCCCCTCGGGCATAACATAACAAAGACCAACAAACAAATCATTTGTTAACGAAAATAATTGACCATCTAGTCTCAGCCACAAAATATCATCTTCACTTTGAAAGAAGAATTATACCACCTAAATCACGTTTGCATTTATTTGACTTTAATCTGTGTAATATTCTTTATTACCTCCAAGTGTGGAGAGACATACATATAATATATACAAATGTGGCATGAAATGTGAAAATGTGTTAAAACAAATGCATGTGAAAGACAAAATTATTATGAACATGAACAAACAATATACATATATGGATTTTTAAATAAAACTATAAATGTATTAGAAATGAGAACTGCCACAAGAATATCGAGAGTATATATGGAGAACTATAGTGGTCACAATTCTTAGAAACTTTATCTTAAGCAATTTTCTATAATATAATATAATGACATTTATTAAAATGATAATTGGATTTTAGTTGCAGAGTCCATTATTTTATAGTAAACGCTTATCGAGACGTAAGCATTTTTGTAATGGAACGTTAACTATAAATACAATAATATACATACTAAATATTTAGGACTTTGCACATGAAGTAAAGCTGTCAATTTTCTATAATATAATATAATAACATTTATTAAAATGATAATTGGATTTTAGTTTCAGAGTCCATGTTTAGTAAATGCTTATCGAAACGAAAAGTAAGCATTTCTTTAATGGAACGTTAACTATAAATGCAATAATATACATACTAAACATTTAGGACTTTCACATGAAGTGAAGCTGTCGTAGAATCATTTTGTAGCTTGCGACTCTTTTGCAATCAGTCATGCTAAAAGTAGGCAAGCCACCTAGTAATCCTAGCAGTTGTTGTGCTGGCCTTAGTTTGCAGAAAGTGTCAAAATCAGAGCATAGAGTGTCATGTAACTTGCACCACATATTGTGACGAATTACATCATTTTTTGTACAAGAAGTGCATGTGATCTCTGTATAATTGACTGAATTTCCACAAAGTGCACGGAATATATTCATTGTGAATTCTGCTGATTTCTTGTAAGCTAGTCACACACTTGTTTATTTTTTAAATTAAAATGTGTATACGCTTGTATTGACTTGTTTATGATAGACTTCCACTTCATTTTAGATGGAAATGTTGCATCATTAAGGTACGTATTGAGTATATAGGTTAAATCGTATTTTCCATATATTCGATAAAGATCGGGCATAAACCCTAAACTCGTGTGTGGGTGTGACATGTAAGATGTGAGGCGTTCAACAAAAATCACTTTTATATTTTTTGAATGATCCAATGTGCATAACTGGCCAAACAATTGAAGTTTTCTTTTGTCTATAAATGTTTCTATTGGATACATACCAAGAAGACTTAGTGCAACATATGTTTTGGTCAATTTGGGCATCCGCTGTATACATTTTATGCATTGTCGATGGGCTTTTTCTAGGGATTGAATTTGTGTGACAGATAGACCATTCCAGAGTTTACTACCGTATAAGGCTTTAGAGAGAACGACCGTTTCATATATATGTTTTGATGTTAACTATAAATGCAATAATATACATACTAAACATTTAGGACTTTCACATGAAGTGAAGCTGTCGTAGAATCATTTTGTAGCTTGCGACTCTTTTGCAATCAGTCATGCTAAAAGTAGGCAAGCCACCTAGTAATCCTAGCAGTTGTTGTGCTGGCCTTAGTTTGCAGAAAGTGTCAAAATCAGAGCATAGAGTGTCATGTAACTTGCACCACATATTGTGACGAATTACATCATTTTTTGTACAAGAAGTGCATGTGATCTCTGTATAATTGACTGAATTTCCACAAAGTGCACGGAATATATTCATTGTGAATTCTGCTGATTTCTTGTAAGCTAGTCACACACTTGTTTATTTTTTAAATTAAAATGTGTATACGCTTGTATTGACTTGTTTATGATAGACTTCCACTTCATTTTAGATGGAAATGTTGCATCATTAAGGTACGTATTGAGTATATAGGTTAAATCGTATTTTCCATATATTCGATAAAGATCGGGCATAAACCCTAAACTCGTGTGTGGGTGTGACATGTAAGATGTGAGGCGTTCAACAAAAATCACTTTTATATTTTTTGAATGATCCAATGTGCATAACTGGCCAAACAATTGAAGTTTTCTTTTGTCTATAAATGTTTCTATTGGATACATACCAAGAAGACTTAGTGCAACATATGTTTTGGTCAATTTGGGCATCCGCTGTATACATTTTATGCATTGTCGATGGGCTTTTTCTAGGGATTGAATTTGTGTGACAGATAGACCATTCCAGAGTTTACTACCGTATAAGGCTTTAGAGAGAACGACCGTTTCATATATATGTTTTGATGTTAACGGATGGAGGCCATCATTGTGGATCCCACAGTCAGACAGGCTAAAAAAATGTACGACGGAGTTTTGAACAACTTTTGTTTACGACTTCGCTCAAATCCATATTTTTAGTACACAAGACACCAAGGTGTGTGTATTTGTCTGACTCGTCAATATGTTTTGATCCAATATAACATGTTTTGATGTTAACGGATGGAGGCCATCATTGTGGATCCCACAGTCAGACAGGCTAAAAAAATGTACGACGGAGTTTTGAACAACTTTTGTTTACGACTTCGCTCAAATCCATATTTTTAGTACACAAGACACCAAGGTGTGTGTATTTGTCTGACTCGTCAATATGTTTTGATCCAATATACCATGTCCGATGTGTTTCACATGTCAATAACTTTAGACAATAACTTTAGTTTTTAATGCATTATAAAAATATCGGTTTTTCTAACACAACTAACAGCGTTTTCTGTTAAGTCTAAACATATCTTTAAGAAGCCTGGGGCGATTCCATCATCGCGCATTTTCAAAATAAGAAGGCTATGGGTCACGTAACCGAAAGCCTGTTGTACATCCATATAGCATGCATACAGTTTCGATCGATGTTCTTTTGCAAAATAAATACATTCCCTAACCACAAACGACGTCATTAAAGAATGTATTTCCATTTGGAAACCACCTTGCAGTGGGTATTTGTGTAGCAAAAACATTCTTGAGTTGCTTCAACTATAACATGGGAGTATTTATTGCTACGGCGTCCAACTTTTCAGCGATGTGCGATATTTAAATAGTCGTTTCGTAAGTATGACGTTTTTCAGTTATTTCCCTTTAAACACAACTTCCCTTTGTCAATTACTCAAATAAAGGTGTTATAATATGAACAAAAAGAGGCTCAGCAATCTGGTTCCGAGTAAAATAGAAAGACAACAAATCAGAATTATATCTTTATATATATTATTTTACATATATATACTAGACCTATTTCTATAGAAGAGATCTCATTAAAAGGTCTGCAGCATTTTTAAGTATATTAATTTGGATTATGGTGTTGAATCTTGACAAGAAAGGCATTATTTCACTGTGTTTATTTTTATAATTTTACTGGAAATTTTGGGAATGTGTTTTTTTTTAAATAAATGTTTTACACCAGTTCCTCTACGTATTATGATTTCATATGGATTGACTGAATGATTAGAGGAAGGCACTATTTGGACAGTTTATTGTTTTTTGATAAATTTGTTGAGAATTTTTCGAATACGTTTTTAAAGAAACATTTTACATGAGTTACTAATTGTCTCTACTTATTTTGACTTTGTATGATTCCCGTGAAAAGTCAATTTATTTGGAGTCAAAATATGTTGAGAAAATTGATAATTGATATTATTTTTTTTTAAATATTCCATTAAAAAACACCAGTAAAAAAATATATATACATATACATGTACATATTTTTTACCTAAAGTGGATTTTTTTATGTTTTATTTGATATTTATTTTTGGAATGCTTACTAAAATAATATGGTTCATATTGTTTATCTTTATTCGCCTTGTAAGTGCCAATTCTTAATGGATGGCGGGAGCTATACAGTACGATCACGATTTAAATAAAAGAAAATAACATCGGCTGTCATATAGCCTAAAAATGTGCTGATAATGATGTAAACCACCATTTAACGAAAATCTTTGTAAATATGTACATGTCTCGACATTATTCATAATTCAAAGGAATTTTGAGCCTCTTTGTGATTTTCTTTTTTGTTCATATTTAAGCTATCCCCACAGTCCATCTCGCAAGCATGCTTGCAGTGCATTTTTAAATGGATTTGCGGCATTTTCAGAGAAGTTCCTAGAGTATTTATTGCTACGGAGTCCAACTTTTCAGCGATGTGCGATATTTAAATAGTCGTTTCGTTAGTATGACGTTTTACAGTTATTGCCCTTTACACTAAAACACAACTTCCCTTTGTCTATTAGTCAAATAAAGGTGTTATAATATGAACAAAAAGTAGGGACTACGGTCTGTACTGAAAATGAACTCTCATAGTTTCGATGTCGTAGGTTCGAATCTTGCTCCAAGAAAAATAGAAGGACAACAAATCAGAATTATATCTTTTTATATATTATTTTACATATATATACTAGACCTATTTCTATAGAAGAGCTCTCATTAAAAGGTCTGCAGTATTTTTACGTATATTAATTTGTGTATGCTGAGTTCGATTCTTGAAAAGAAAGGCATTATTTCATTGTGTTTATCTTTATAATTTTACTTGAAGTTTTTGGCTTTTTTTTTTTTTTAAATAAACGTTACACCAGTTCCTCTACGTATTATGATTTCATATGGATTGACTGAATGTTTACAGGAAGGCATTATTTGGACAGTTTATTGTTTTTTGATAAATTTATAGGGAATTTTTCGAATACGTTTTTAAAGAAACATTTTATATCAGTTAATAATTGTCTCTACTTATTTTGACTTTGTTTGATTCCCGTGAAAAGTCAATTTATTTGGAGTCAAAATATGTTGAGAAAGTTGATAATTGATATATATTTTTTTATATATTTTGGAGTCAAAATATGTTGAGCAAGTTGATAATTGATATATATTTTTTTATATATTTTGGAGTCAAAATATGTTGAGAAAGTTGATAATTGATATATATTTATTAAAAAACACCAGTAAAAATATATATATACATATTTTTTACCTAAAGTGGATTTTTTTTATGTTTTATTTGATATGTATTTTTGGAATGTGGTTGATATTGTTTATCTTTATTCGCCTTGTACGTGCCAATTCTTAATGGATGGCAGGAGCTTTACAGTACTGCGTCCACCACGATTTAAATAAAAGAAATTAACATCGGCTGTCATATTGCCTAAAAATGTGCTGATAATGTTGTAAACCACCATTTAACGAAAATCTTTGTAAATATGTACATGTCTCGACATTATTCATAATTCAGAGGTATTTTGAGCCTCTTTGTGGTTTTCTTTTTTGTTCATATTTAAGCTGTCCCCACAGTCCATCTCGCAAGCATGCTTGCAGTGCATTTTAAATGGATTTGCTGCATTTTCAGAGAAGTTCCTACAGTCTTGTTTTATATATATAATTGCCGATAAAGAGCTTAACGACATCATTGTTATCAATGTTGGTGCAGCCATTGCGACTGCCACTGGTTTAGCACAGTCAGTCTGTTTTCATATAATGGTTTGATAATGCACCTGTAACAAATGAAACAAAAAGGCTACATATTCCGTCTGTTGCACATTATAGATTCTGCAGGCTAAATGAAAATGTTCTGGTGTTTGCTGTAAGGTCTCCCTAAGTCGCTAAATAGGTTATGGTGCGCTTTAAATACCTTCCTTGTGCCCGCTTGTTGTGGTTTGCAAAGGTTTGCAAAGGTTTGCAAAGTAAGTGGTTCTGCATCATATTATCGCATGAAATGGCAAAGGCCATCGCTGATATCATTGGTAGGTTGTTGAAAACAGCTTCAGTTTGAATATATCGCCTTTTCTTCGACTTGCCTTTAATAAGCAACCGTTGTTGTTGCTGTACATGCGGGAAATGATATACTAGTAGCAGGATGTACAGCCGTAGAGCATACATCTACATCATGCTTTCTCACATGTACAGCCGTAGAGCATACATCTACATCATGCTTTGATCGCAGAAAAAATATTATCACTTAAAAATAAATTTCTCGGACTTGAAAACGGGATCTGCATGTAACGATCAAAGCAACTTTTTGGTATAAAAACTATCAATAATGCGAACTGTACAGTTTTAAGAATATTCCAAAACATTCCCAGTAAAATTATCAAAAAAAAGTTCGTTTCCAATGTGTAAAATATTTATTTGAAAAATATAATTTATAAATTTCTTAACTCAAAATTTCAAGATTTATACATTTTATTCATTTCAAATATTTGTTTTCATGTATGTCACAGATAACTTTAAGGACTAATTTTACTAATCCTCCAAAGAGAATTATTTTTAAAATGCAATCCCGTTTTTAGTGATTTTGGTTCAAATTTGCAACTTTTGACCAAAAATATCCCAGTTTTTCCAAATCTCTGATCCTTTAGAATTTTACATATATCTCAGGATATCTTTATCTTGTTTAATTGGAAGTGTCAATATTTTTTAATACAATTATTCCAAAAATCAGCGATTTGTATGCTTTTTGTGCTTATTTCCCCCAAAATGGCAAGCTGTATGTATTGTGTTCATTTCAAACATTACTTTTATTTTTTCAGCAGCTTCAGCTCCCAACTGCAATTATAAACATATTTTAAAAATGATTCAAGTTTTTAGAGATTTTTGTTCAAATTTGCATGTTTTTGCCCAAAAATAATGTGTTAAACTACCGCTTCAGAAAAACTATACTGGCTATTTCTTTTTTACTAATATCTTAAAGGTAGTAGCGTTTAAAATTTACCAGCTGAGTTGGTACCGAAAAGTTGAGTAGAAGAACGGATGGCCAGTTTCCTGAGAATGTCCGTATTTGTGTAGCAAAAGCTTTCTTGAGTTGCTACAAGTGTGTGTGTGTGTGTGTAGTTCTAAGATTTAAAGTCCGTCCTCCAACGAACACGTTGACGCGATGGGCACAATAGAGTCTGAATTTTGAGTTGCTACAAGTGTGTGTGTGTGTGTGTAGTTCTAAGGTTTATAGTCCGTCCGCCAACGAACACGTCAAGGTATCGCGGGCACAATAGAGTCTGGACTTTTGAGTTGCTACAAGAGAGATATAGTTTTTGTTTATGCTCGCCCTATGGCACTAGGCCTTTTGGCGAGCTTTTCAGTAGTAGGTTAATATGGATTGTTTATATAATTATAAACATGTTGTTGTGGAGGGAAGGGGAAGGGAAGTATTCATTCAAATAATGGCAAGAACCAGGCAGACAACCGTGTCAGTTGGATGGGATTGGCCGTGAAATTCAGAAGGTGATTAACACTGAGTTTGTATAGGGAATTAGTTGCCCATTAATGTTTGGGAAAAGCACAGGTTGGTCTATTTTGTAATTTTAGATCGAGGATTAGTAATATAATTTTATAATTGTATCCCAACGCCAGCGCGTCACCATCTTTTAAAAATGTTACGTAATATGTACATATATACATAATCAATGTCGTGTCTGCTTCATGCTCCCTTCCAAAGGGAATGGACTGTTTTAGTTGTAAGCATATAATTATTAAAATCAAATAAAAATATCCCAGTGTTGTTTGTAGGACATCACTCCAAATCTCTCAATAACTCGTATGCGAGTAAACACGTCAAATGGAGTGTGTCCCTCCGCCAAAGCCACGGGGAGGCCACACTGGGGAGTGCATGAAGCAAAGGTAAACATAGGTTTATATGTTAATAGTATTTCCCCCTATTCCGATGTGTGCGTCAGATAAGAAAATACATAGTTATTTTCCCGTCGGCCAGTATAAAATCAATGTGTTAAAAAGTATTAGGCATATATAAAACTAAGTAGGCCAGCCAGGAATTTCTATTAACTTAAACAACCAAAAATTAAAAACACACACCGGGGCTTGTGGGGGCATACAATATAGTGTTATGTGAAATTATACAAAGGAACACCGACATATTTATTAGACATCTCCACTACGCCAAAAGGTAGGGCAGTACCCACGCTCATGTCGCCTTGAAGTGCTTGCCGAGTCGGATTATATTAATAAAATAAAATTCAGCAACAATTGAAAAAAAATTGAAAATGATGTTTTCGGGCCCAGCTGACAACACACAGGCTATTCCACTGGGCCATCCAACATATTCATGACGCCAATATAGTGTTACATGAAATGTATACGACCTATGGGAATGGGAATGGATGGGTTAAGGAGAGAATGAATAACTTAGTAATATTATATATATAAAAAGTGTATGTGATTGGTCCTGAACCGTTGTGCCTGCGTTGTCATCAGAATCAAAAATCGCCCCAACGCGTCCACCGGATCAGTCACATAACCTAACTGAATCAATTAAGTAGTTTATATTATTCATATGAAGTTTATGCAGATTGGATGCAGTGGGGAACACTAAGTAACTTAGTATTATTTTTGTTTATAAGATAAACATTAAAGACACCCTTAGGGAGAGAATAAATAACTTAGTAATATTATATATATAAAGAGTGTATGTGATTGGTCCTGACCGTTGTGCCTGCGTTGTCATCAGACTCAAAAATCGCCCCAACGCGTCCACCGGATCAGTCACATAACCTAACTGAATCAATTAAGTAGTTTATCTTATTCATATGAAGTTTATGCAGATTGGATGCAGTGGGGGGCAATAAGTAACTTAGTATTATTTTTGTTTATAAGATAAACATTAAGGACACCCTTAAGACATATTTAACAAGCATCTCCAATACACCACAATATTGTTGCTTGGAATTATCACTAAAACTAATAAAAGTGAAAGTCGGAGGGATGATAGAAAAAACTAATACAAATCCTATTAAGCAATTACTATCACAGTAACGCAGACAATTTTGGTAAACATCTCCACTACGCCAAAAGGTAGGACAGTCCCCACACTCATGTCGCCATGAAGTGCTTACCAGGTCGGCTTATATTAATAGCTACAATTGAGCAAAAATTGAAAAAAAAAATAAAAAAAAAAAATAAAAAAAATAAAAAAATGGAGATTGATGTTTTCGAGACCAGCAGACAACACACAGGCTATTCCACTAGGCCTTCCAACATATCTATGACGCCAGAAGGTAGGGCTGTCCCCACACTAATTTAGTCATGGATGTAGTTAAAGATTTTTACTTCCCTAGATAAATAAATGACAAAACAAGATATAGATCCGAATTGATTGCCAGATGGGGAGCCAGTACAACGACCGTCTTGCCAATTGACAAACCTTTCAGACCGAAACTATCTGTATTTATAAATGAATTATTATAGTTAAAAGGTGGAGAAAGTACATTTTAGTAAATTATTGGGAATGAATCCAGACCACAATAATGAAACTGTAACTTATATATGTATACGTTTGGAGAAGATAGTCGATATTAGTTAAATTTTCTTTTCAAAATGGGTGTCCTTAATATAATCACCAAGGGCGCTGAATGTCAATTTACTGTGCCTTTTCTGAGGGTCGAGTATATTATTTAAATTAAAAATTATAGAGCTTTGTTGTAATTTGGCCTTTAATTCTTCCCTTTCTATATCTAGCTGTCTGCATTGAAGTAAGAAGTGTTCAGTGGTGAATGGGACAGAGCAGAAAGTACAATTGTTTTCCAGATCTTTGATAATGTAACTGCCTAGACTTGATGGTAAAAGGTTATATCCCATTCTAAGTCGTGTTATAATTTTATTTAAGATTTTGTTTTCAGAAAATAATGCATGATTTCTAAAATTACAGCTAAGTCTGGTAAACATATTAAATTTATTGGTTTGGTTTGTTAAATAAATGTTTAATTTTTCGTGTTTTTTTTTTCGAATGCAAGAATATACTTCTGAAGGTCCAAAGGGAATATCCTTATCGACAGTGGGGTGATCCAGCCCTGCTTTGCATGCAAGATCGGCCTTTTCATTGCCAGAAATGTTTACATGTGCTGGACACCATTCTAAGTGGACAATAAGGTTTAAGATATTACATTCATTAAGTAAGATTAGCATATTAGAGATAAGGCCTGGTCTAGTCTTACTAGTCCGATCTTTAATTGCAGTAAGGCTAGAAAGGGAATCGGAGAAGATCACTGATTTGGGGGGTTTATTTTTAATGATCCATTTAAGGGACTTAATTATTGCCATCAGCTCTGCAGTAAAAATAGAGAGTCCATCAGAAATTCTAATTGTTTTGCTAATATTTTTCGAGGGAATGACGAAGGCAGATGCTACGCGTCCAGAGACAGGATCCATGGATCCATCAGTAAAGATATTTATATAGGAATTGTATTTATTGTCTATAAGTTCATTAAATATTTGTTTGATAAGTAGAGGATTGTCTTGTTTTTTAAAACTATTTGAGATTGATATATCCACAATTGGCTGAGCTAAGGTCCATGGTGGGATATCCCTCGGATTAAAGTCAGCTATATTTATATTTTCTATCTTGTATTCTTGTATCTGATTAAATATTGTTGTTCCAAAGGGTTTAGGTTTATGACTAAATTTATTTTTACAGTGCGTGTTTCTAAAAATTTCATTAATTGGATTTGTTAATTTTCTCGTTTGGGTCCTGGCCCAGAATCGCAACATCTGTTCTTCCCTATGTAAGTGTAAGGGGAGAACTCCAGATTCGTGCTCTAATATATGTTTGGGTGTTGAATTCAGCGCGCCCAGTGCTATCCTTAATGCTTTATTTTGGATTATATCTAACTTTTTTAAAAGGGACGGAGCAGCACATGAATAAACGTGGGATCCGTAATCAATTTTTGATCTTATGAGGGTTTTATATAAAATAATAAGAGATCTTCTATCCGATCCAAAATCTGTTCCTTGTAGTATACGTAATAAATTTAGGTCTTAGATGTGTGTATTAAAATTTAGTCGGCGGTCCCAGATGAGGCCTAAAAATGTAACCGTTTTATTAAATATAATTTTAGTGTCTCCTAAATACAGGTCTAAAGAAGTTCTAGCAGAGTTGCCAAATATGATGCCTACTGTTTTATTAGGAGATAGTTTAAAACCTCATTTATTAGCCCATTCCCAAATTAAATTTAGACCTTTTTGGGCTTTAGTTTGTAATTTATCTAGATTTTTTCCCTTATTCCAATTGCTGCTGTCGTCGGCAAATTGACTAATTGTCATTCCTGATTCTTTTAGTACATCTGGCAGATCATTTATCAGTACATTAAATAGAAGAGGGGAGATAATAGATCCCTTTCGAGAGTCTCCTCATCTGAAAGTGAGTCACCGACTTTTACAATGATTTTCCTGTCCTGTAGAAATGCTTTTATAAAGGAAAAACAATTACCTCTGATACCTAAGTCGAATAATTTAGAAAGAATTCCTATGTTCCAGGCAAGATCAAAAGCTGCTTGCAAATCAAGAATAATTGCTAGAACTGAATGGCCGATGTTTTTGGCAAAGATGATATCATGTTGTAGTCTAGATCCTGGGTACTACGTCCCTTTCTAAAACCTGATTGGAATTTATTTATTAAGTTATTGGATTCTAAAAAGTGTTCTAAACGGGTTTTTACCATAAATTCCATAAGCTTACTGGGATGGGAAGTGAGGCTAATGGGACGGTAAGATTTAGGGTCATTTGAGTCTTTATTTGGTTTTAAAATGGGAATAATACAAGCAAGTCTCCAGGAAACAGGATAGGATTTGGAGGACCATATATTATTGTAGAGGGATAGCCAAATATTAAGAGTAGAGTCAGGCATGTTCTTAAATAAAGTATAAGATATTTTGTCCGGTCCCACCGCGGAATTTTTTCTGCTATGTATTGCAACTTTTAATTCGAGGAGAGAAAAGGGGGTATTAAGTAGATAATTTATTTCGTCCTCTTAGTCTAGATCGTTTAATTTAGTATTAAAGTTATTTTCGAAATTATTTTGATAGTCATTAGTATTATTACTAAGATTATTTTTACTCGAAATTTCTGAAAAGTGTTTGGCTAATAGATCCGCTTTATCTTTATTCGTGGTGGCATATTGTAGATTGGTTTTTAATAGTGGGATGGATGTGAAGGATTTTCCTCTTATTCTATTTATTTTGTTCCAAAAAAGTTAAGTATTTGGTTGTTTTAAAGAGCATGAGGTTATGAATTCATTCCAGTTGCATTTTTTTGCTTTTGAAATAGTTGTTTTTGAGTCATATTCTGCTTGCCTAAATTGCAGTTAGTTTGTTTCCGATGGATCTTTTTTAAGTTTATTTAACATATATTTACGTCGTTTAACTGCATTTTTACATTCGGAATTCCACCATGGGACGTTTTTCTTTCTGGGCATATTATTATAAATAGGGACGCTTTGGTGGATTATATTTAAAATTGTATCTGTGATATTATTATTAAAAGTATTGATGTCTCTCTTCTCTATATAAGCTCTTCTGGTTTAATTTTTTGACATAGAATATTAAATAGATCCCAATCAGGTTTATTGTAATTAAATTTATCTTGTTTATAGTTTTCATGCGTTATTTTTTCCGATGCTAGTTGGATGGAGATAAGAATTGGGAAATGGTCTGAACCCCAGTAATCATTTAACACGGACCAATGGGTTGTTAAAGAAAGTGGAATTGAGCATATAGAGAGGTCTATGTTGGTAAGGTTGCCCGTGTTTTTACATATTCTCGTAGGGGATTCGTCGTTTAAAAGATAAAAGTTATTATCGTCTATCCATGTCAATACATCTTTGCCTTTTTTATTTGATTTGTCAGATCCCCATGCCTGATGATGGGCATTAAAGTCGCCCGTAATTAATACATTTTTTGCATGGTGATCTTTTATTTTATTTGAAATTTGAGTTAACGAGGTTAGATCACAGTTTCTAGAATATATATTCGACAATAAGAAAGTATAATCTTTGAAAAGTATTTTAAATAGTTGAACTTCAATGGTAGTATTATTATCTTTATCCAATGTATTTGCAATATCTATAGTTTCATAGTTGATATAATCTTTAAAATATACAGCCAACCCTCCACAAGTATGTGTATTATTTGCTCCATTGTTATCGTAGAATTTAAACTCTTGTCTGAAGCCAGGAATAGATTTAAAAGACTTTTTATTAAATTTTGTTTCCTGTATACAAAGAACGTCAACTTCAGGATTAAGATCCAGGAATAGTTTAATCTCGGAGTACTTTATATGTGATAAGCCTCCTGCATTGAATGATATTATATTTATTGAATTAGTCATCGGTTAAATTTTTTTGAATGCACTTCTTTGTATTAGTATGTTGACGTTTATCTGCTATTGAGGAGGATGAGGATTTTCTGTGTGTTTTTATTCCTGTTGGAACGCCTTGTGATTTCTGTGGGGTTCTTAATTTGCTAGTTTTCTTTTGTGGTTTAGCGGAGTTTCTACTAAGTTGGCTTACAGTTAATATTCTTGTATCTGTTGAGGAGGGTCGGGACAAATTTGTAGGGAAGTTTAGAGGTTGATTTTGGATAGCTTTCATTATTTCTCTCTGGATATGATTTATCAGCAGAGGACCACTGGGTCTAGTTTTTTCATTAATAAGTTTAATTGTAATTTTAATGAGTGTTTCAATATTAGTATTGATGGTGTTTAGGCTGTTTGAAACACTAATTTTATATGGGGAAGTTTGAGAGGAGGACTCAACTGTTATGGGTTTAGTTTTTATTGGGGTGCACGGGGAAGCTTGAGAGGAGGACTCAAGGAATATAGGGGTAATTTTTATTGGGGTGCTCGGGGTGGGGGTCTCATCCATCTCCGCTAGGTCCAAAATTGATCTATTATGTTCACTGTTTTTGGTTGTCCAGTTAGAATCAAAACTGTCTCCGGATGATAAAATGGAGGTATTTTGGGTTATATTAAATATACTATTATCACTAATAGTTGTTGAAGTAATAGATGGTGAAACTGATAAAAAACTATTCTGATTTGATATAAATATTTTCTTATCGGTGTTTGGGGTAGAAGCTATTTTGGTATTAGAATTAGGATGAGCTATCTCTGGGGATATAGAAAAGGTTGTTGTTTTTGTTCCTAGATCTGACGGGGTTAATATTAAACCATTTTTAGACCCGGGGGAGGTGTCGGTGTAGATGGGGTTAAGGATGACGTGGGGACCAGCCGTGGGGGCTATGTTTGGAGTAGATTGTTTCGGACCCGACTCTGGGGAATTAATGGGGGTTATTTGACTAGATCCTGGGGATATATCAATATATAGGGGGTTTATTTGTTTGGGGAGTTCCTTACTGGAGTCTTGATGTTTTCTGATCTCCTCTATATTTGATGGGTATTGGTTTATAGGAGGGGAAGCGAGGAGAGGTTTACCAAGTCGACGAATCTTATTATCCTGCCCCCTAATAAATTTTATTATTTTTGGGTTCCAGAAAGGACTTAAAAGCATTTCAGGATCGACTGATAACTCGTTATCTAAGTTGTTTGCATTGTCAAGAGGTGCTGGGCTTGAGATGGGGGTGGCCGTATAAATGGGAAGAACTGGGAGGTCAGATTGGTTGGGCTCAGTGGGTTCTGATTTCATAGAATAATGTTGGGGCTTTGGGGCTGTAGAGGCTAGATCTAGTTCATTGTTGGGGATCTGGGGCTTAATTACTTCAGGGGAATGTTCTTTGGATGAATTGAACAATAAGTCCCAGTTTGTTTTAGATACTTTGAATGGACGGGTCGTGATCTCTATTAAGGAAGGAAGTTGGGTCTTTAATAAGGGATGTTGGTTCTCGCCGTTTATGGGCGGATTGGGCACTAAATCCAAGTTAGGTTTGGATACAGTAAATGGACGGGTCTTTATCTCTAATAAAGAAAGAATTGGGGACGTAGTAGAGGGGTGGGGATGTACACCGTCTATGGCTGGATTCAACAATAAGTCCCAGTTAAGTTTAGATATTATAAATGGACGGGTTTTTATTGCTAATAAAGAAAGTATTGGGGACGTAGATAAGGGTTGGGGATTAACGTCGTCCTCAACTGTTTTTCCAATATCGAATGTGGATTTGGTTGGGCCTAATGGATCAATATTTGGGGGAATGGGGACCTCCGTGTCCCAACTAGAGACATCGGGGCCATGTGCCCAGATTGATAATGGTTTATGGGCATCTGTAAGTTCATTATAATGTTCCTGTAGTTCTGATCTTGGGGACCACCCGGCACGACCCGGGGCCGCTCCTTTTACTGTTTTCAGATCAGAGGGTTGCTCAGAATATTTGTTATGTTTAAAAGATCTAAATATTTTTATGGCAACTGGCCAAGAGGCCCTACGATTCTTTGAAATTTGTGTGATCTCTATGGCGTCACAGTAAATAGGGCAGCCCCGGTACCGTGTAGAGTGCTCCCCGCCACAGTTTATGCATTTATAAGTGCGGGAAGTACAGTCCCTTGTATAATGGGGTTGGGCGCATTTGGCACAGGTGATAGAGCCTGTACATTTGTTGGTTTTATGCCCAAACCCCTGGCACTTATAGCATCTAATTGGTGGGGTCACAAATTCCTCCACCTCAAAAGCCGTGTATGTTTTATGAATTTTTAGCAGACTCGGCAAAGAGTCTCCGCCAAAGACAACCTTTACTGCCCCTGTCTGACTGCCATATTTGTTTAGAAGGACCGATAGAGAGAGGATATTTGGGATGTTGTCTTTTTCATCCACAAATTCTCTTTGGAGCTCCAATAGATCTGTTTCTATTGGAACGTTATGGATAACTCCCTCTATGGTTGTGGTTGGGGTGGCAGGCATGATCGTAAGGATCTCCAGGTCATCGAATTTAAATGGGCTTGATTTTAAGATCAGCTGTTTTGCTTCCGATGACCTGGCTTCTACAAGGAGATCCCCAGATTTGATCTTCTGAGGAAATTTAGAGTAGATCAGAGAGGATAATCTGACAATGGGTATAGCTTTAGTTAGCTGAATACCCCCCTTGGCTCTGAAATAAAATGTATGCTCCCAGTTATTGTGGGTGATATGATGGTTGTCACTGGCGGAGGCCGCTTCCCCGAGTTCTGCTGTAAGGTTTTTAAATAAAGGCATTTTGCAGATAATGATAGTTGGAGAGAAAATAAATAAATAAATTAATTAATACAGGTTGTACAGAGTCTTAGCTCTGTCTTAAATGTATAGTGTATAACACTAAAGTCACAGTATTTGTTTAATTCAACTTACATATGCCAATAGCAACGTTCAGTTGACTATTTGTATATTTATATATTTTTCCCTTAACCCTAATTTAACACTATATTTCAGAGTATTTGTAATTAAGATACCACTATTAACACTAATAAAACTATTGAAATCCTATGTACCTAGCACTTTATACCCTGGTATATGTATAGAAGTATATATGTATAGAAGTAGCGTGTCCTATACTCTATACTCTATACTCTATATAGAATGAGCAATCCAAACTAAATGTCAACGTACTGCTGGTCAGCTGCCGACCTATTTTTAGTTATGTTATTTATAAGCCGGAAGTGTGTAAACAATAAACGTTGTACTAACGTATTGTATATATAATGTAATTATTCCCAATGCGAAGCTCAGTCTCAACAATATCAACACTAACAGACACTACACTCAATCAGAAGCACTTATGTATCTAAAATTGTATGTAAAGTTATAATATGAAACAATTGGCCTATACCGGAAATGAATTGAAACGTATGTAGTACATTTCTAGATAATATAGTGTATAGTTTCGAAAATCCTCTATGCTCACAATGCTTCTGAGTATAAATCTAAACTTTTATAGAGATATGTAGTATATATGCACTAACTAACTAAACGTAGGTGTTATCTTCTTTTATTACGTATTTTTGTCAACCAGATCTTATCGGAAACAAAAATTATTGTGAAGTGGAGATATTATCGAAACTGTACATTCACCTCTAGATAAAAATAGAGTCTATAAATAGACTATTGTGATTTGGGCGAATGTGTCGAACTGAGAACAATAGGTAACACGTTGCATTTAGAATAGTGCTCACCAAGGTATAAACAATATAGCCAATACTGGCGTAAACAAACTTTAAACTCTATCGAAAAGTATGATAAAAACTAATATCCTCAGATAAAATTCAGTGTCTAGGGTATAGATAGAAATAAAACAAACTATTGTGGACTATACTGCGAGACGGGATGGATCTACCACCCCAGTCACGAAGTAAAAATCTCACCCTAGCAGTCTAAGTTGTTTGCCCCTGATAATAATGAGAGAGCAAACAAATAACGTATAAGACTGCTATGTCTCTAAACCCCGAACACCAAACCCTATCCGTAGATATCTAAAATGGTTAAAAACAGAAGTAAAAACTCAATTCACACCCGTAGACCGGTAGACAGAAGACGTCTAAAACGGTCGAGTGCATAGGTGGGAGTTGCTACAACTATAACATGGGAGTATTTATTGCTACGGAGTCCAACTTTTCAGTGATGTGCGATATTTAAATAGTCGTTTCGTAAGTATGACGTTTTTCAGTTATTTCCCTTTACACTATAACACAACTTCCCTTTGTCTATTACTCAAATTGTGTTTGCTAAGTCGCTAAATAGGTTATGGTGCGCTTTAAATACCTTCCTGGTGCCCGCTTGTTGTGGTTTGCAAAGGTTTGCAAAGGAAGTGGTTATGTTAACGCAAAAAATGGCAAAGACCATCGCTGATATCATTGGTAGGTTGTTGAAAACAGCTTAGGTTGAATATATCGCCTTTTCTTCGACTTGCCTTTAATAAGCAACCGTTGTTGTTGCTGTACATGCGGGAAATGATATACTAGTAGCAGGATGTACAGCCGTAGAGCATACATCTTCATTATGCTTTCTCACTGGATGATCGCAGAAAAAATATTATCACTTAAAAATAAATTTCTCAGACTTGAAAACGGGATCTGCATGGAACGATCAAAGCAACTTTTTGGTATAAAAACTATAAATAATGCAAACTGTACAGTTTTAAGAATATTCCAAAACGTTCCAAGTAAAATTATCAAAAAAAATTTCGTTTCCAATGTGTAGCAATGTATATTTATTTGAAAAATATAATTTATAAATTTCTTAACTCAAAATTTCAAGATTTATACATTTTATTCATTTCAAATATTAGTTTTCATGAACATGTATGTCACAGATAACTTTAAGGACTAATTTTACTAATTCTCTAAAGAGAATTATTTTTTTAAAAGCAATCCCGTTTTTAGTGATTTTGGTTCAAATTTGCAACTTTTGACCCAAAATATCCCAGTTTTTCCAAACCGCTCATCCTTTAGAATTTTACCTATATCTCAGGATATCTTAAGAAAACACTTTAAAAACTTCTATTTTGTTTAATTGGAAGTGTCAATATTTTTTAATACAATTATTCCAAAAATCAGCGATTTGTATGCTTTTTGTGCTGATTTCCCCCAAAATGGCAAGCTGTATGTATTGTGTTCATTTCAAACATTATTTATTATTTTTTTCAGCAGCTTCAGCTCCCTACTGCAATTATAAACATATTTAAAATTTATTCCAGTTTTTAGTGATTTTTGTTCAAATTTGCATGTTTTTGCCCAACAATAATGTGTTAAGCTACCGCTTCAGAAAAACTGTACTGGATATTTCTTTTTTTACTAAGATATAGTTTAAAGGTAGTAGCGTTTAAAATTTGCCAGCTGAGTTGGAACCGAAAAGTTGAGTAGAAGAACGGATGGCCAGTTTCCTGGCAAGGTCCGTATTTGTCTAGCAAAAGCTTTCTTGAGTTGCTGCAACTATAACATGGGAGTATTTATTGCTACGGAGTCCAACTTTTCAGCGATGTGCGATATTTAAATAGTCGTTTCGTAAGTATGACGTTTTTCAGTTATTTCCCTTTACACTAAAACACAACTTCCCTTTGTCTATTACTCATATAAAGATGTTATAATATGAAAAAAAAGAATGGACTACGGTCTGTACTGAAAATAAACTCTTATAGTTTCGATGTTGTAGGCTCGAATCTTGCTCCAAGAAAAATAGGACAACAAATCAGAATTATATCTTTTTATATATTATTTTACAAATATATACTAGACCTATTTCTATAGAAGAGCTCTCATTAAAAGGTCTGCAGCATTTTTACGTGTATTAATTTGGGTATGCTGAGTTCGATTCTTGACAAGAAAGGCATTATTTCATTGTGTTTATCTTTATAATTTTACTTGAAATTTTTTGGAATGTTTTTTTTTTTTAAATAAACGTTTACACCAGTTCCTCTACGTATTATGATTTCATAAGGATTGATTTAATGTTTACAGGAAGGCATTATTTGGACAATTTACTGTTTTTTGATGAATTTATTGGGAACTTTTTTTATGTTTTATTTGATATTTATTTTTGGAATGTTTACTAAAATAATATGGTTCATATTGTTTATCTTTATTCGCCTTGTAAGTGCCAATTCTTAATGGATGGCGGGAGCTATACAGTACTGCGTCCACCACGATTTAAATGAAAGAAAATAACATCGGCTGTCATATTGCCTAAAAATGTGCTGATAATGATGTAAACCACCATTTAACGAAAATCTTTGTAAATATGTACATGTCTCGACATTATTCATAATTCAAAGGAATTTTGAGCCTCTTTGTGATTTTCTTTTTGGTTCATATTTAAGCTGTGCCCACAGTCCATCTCGCAAGCATGCTTGCAGTGCATTTTTAAATGGATTTGCGGCATTTTCAGAGAAGTTCCTACAGTCTTGTTTTATATATATAATTGCCGATAAAGAGCTTAACGACATCAATGTTGGCTGCAGGCCATTGCGACTGCCACTGGTTTAGCACAGTCAGTCTGTTTTCATATAATGCTTTGATAATGCACCTGTAACAAATGAAACAAAAAGGCTACATATTCCGCCTGTTGCACATTATAGATTCTGCAGGCTAAATGAAAATTTTCTGGTGTTTACTGTAAGGTCTCCCTTAGTCGCTAAATAGGTTATGGTGCGCTTTAAATACCTTCCTGGTGCCCGCTTGTTGTGGTTTGCAAAGGTTTGCAAAGTAAGTGGTTCTGCATCATATTATCGCATGAAATGGCAAAGACCATCGCTGATATCATTGGTAGGTTGTTGAAAACAGCTTCAGTTTGAATATATCGCCTTTTCTTCGACTTGCCTTTAATAAGCAACCGTTGTTGTTGCTGTACATGCGGGAAATGATATACTAGTAGCAGGATGTACAGTCGTAGAGCATACATCTTCATTATGCTTTCTCACTGGATGATCGCAGAAAAAATATTATCACTTAAAAATAAATTTCTCAGACTTGAAAACGGAATCTGCATGGAACGATCAAAGCAATTTTCTGGTATAAAAACTATTAATAATGCGAACTGTACAGTTTTAAGAATATTCCAAAACATTCCCAGTAAAATTGTCAAAAAAAAGTTCGTGTCCAATGTGTAAAATATTTATTTGAAAAATATAATTTATAAATTTCTTAACTCAAAATTTCAAGATTTATACATTTTATTCATTTCAAATATTTGTTTTCATGAACATATATGTCACAGATAACTTTAAGGACTAATTTTACTACTTTTAAAAAGCAATCCCGTTTTAGTGATTTTGTTTCAAATTTGCAACTTTTGACCCAAAATATCTCAGTTTTTCCAAATCTCTGATCCTTTAGAATTTTACATATATCTCAGGATATCTTTAGATGAATGAAAACACTTTAAAAACTTCTATTTTGATTAATTGGAAGTGTCAATATTTTCTAATACAATTATTCCAAAAATCAGCGATTTGTATGCTTTTTGTGCTGATTTCCCCCAAAATGGCAAGCTGTATGTATTGTGTTCATTTCAAACATAATTTTTATTTTTTCCGCTGCTTCAGCTCCCTACTGCAATTATAAACATATTTTAAAAATGATTCCAGTTTTTAGTGATTCTTGTTCCAATTTGCATGTTTTTGCCCAAAAATAATGTGTTAAACTACCGCTTCAGAAAAACTATACTGGCTATTGCTTTTTTACTAAAATATATATAAAAGGTAGTAGCGTTTCAAATTTGCCAGCTGAGTTGGTACCGAAAAGTTGAGTAGAAGAACGGATGGCCAGTTTCCTGGAAATGTGTGTGTATGTAGTTCTAAGGTTTAAATTAAAGTCCGTCCGCCAACGAACACGTCAAGGTTAACCTGACGCGATGGGCACAATAGAGTCTGGACTTTTGAGTTGCTACAACTCTAACATGCGAGTATTTATCTCTACGGAGTCCAACTTTTCAGCGATGTGCGATATTTAAATAGTCGTTTCGTAAGTATGACGTTTTTCAGTTATTACCCTTTACACAAAAACACAACTTCCCTTTGTCTATTACTCAAATAAAGGTGTTATAATATGAACAAAAAGTAGGGACTACGGTCTGTACTGAAAATAAACTCTCATAGTTTCGATGTCGTAGGCTCGAATCTTGCTCCAAAAAAATAGAAGGACAACAAATCAGAATTATATCTTTTTATATATTATTTTACATATACACTCAAGAGATATGAAAACGCAACACGGGAATTTCCACTATATATTGTATATACTGCACACTTAATTGTAAATAATATTCCAAAGTAATCCCAAGATGTTTTGTAAAAAAAAAAGTTGCATTTAATTAGAGAAAGGACACAACTTTGATATTGTAGACTTTTCATTCGCACTACACCTTTGTAACAAGAACTTCATCAATGTTGAAGTTGCTCTTTGAAAAACTGAGCTAGTTCAGTACTGTATTTAACGTAAATAATTTGCAAAATTTTGCATCCTAATTTTGCTCACATGCCAAACGCGTACTCTGTCAATAATGAAACTTTGAAGGATTACTATTTGCTGTATTATTTGTTGTTTTAGTATTTTTTCTAAAAGGAAAGGTCTTTTGTAGCCAGGAGCCGTTCGATTAAAAGCAGTATATTGTACATACAATACATAGCGGAAATTCCCGTGTTGCGTTTTCATATCTCTTAAAAGCTTTCTTGAGTTGCTACAACTATAACATGGGAGTATTTATTGCTACGGAGTCAAACATTTCAGCGATGTGCGAAATTTAAATAGTCGTTTCGTAAGTATGACGTTTTTCAGTTATTTCCCTTTACACTAAAACACAACTTCCCTTTGTCTATTACTCAAATAAAGGTGTTATAATATGAACAAAAAGTAGGGACTACGGTCTGTACTGAAAATAAACTCTCATAGTTTCGATGTCGTAGGATCGAATCTTGCTCCAAGAAAAATAGAAGGACAACAAATCAGAATTATATCTTTTTATATATTATTTTACATATATATACTAGACCTATTTCTATAGAAGAGCTCTCAATAAAAGGTCTGCAGCATTTTTACGTATATTAATTTGGGTTTGCTGAGTTCGATTCTTGACAAGAAAGGCATTATTTCATTGTGTTGATCTTTATAATTTTACTTGAAATTTTTGAAATGTTTTTTTTTTTTAAATAAACGTTTACACCAGTTCCTCTACGTATTATGACTTGATATGGATTGACTGAATGTTTACAGGAAGGCATTATTTGGACAGTTTATTGTTTTTTGATAAATTTATTGGAAATTTTTCGAATACGTTTTTAAAGAAACATTTTATATCAGTTACTAATTGTCTATACTTATTTTGACTTTGTATGGATACCCGTGAAAAGTCAATTTATTTGGAGTCAAAATATGTTGAGAAAATTGATAATTGATATTATTTTTTCTAAATATTATATTAAAAAACACCAGTTAAAAATATATATCCATATTGTTTACCTAAAGTGGATTTTTTTTATGTTTTATTTGATATTTATTTGTGGAATGTTTACTAAAATAATATGGTTGATATTGTTTATCTTTATTCGCCTTGTAAGTGCCAATTCGTAATGGATGGCGGGAGCTATACAGTACTGCGTCCACCACGATTTAAATAAAAGAAAATAACATCGGCTGTCATATAGCCTAAAAATGTGCTGATACCACCATTTAACGAAAATCTTTGTAAATATGTACATGTCTCGACATTATTCATAATTCAAAGGAATTTTGAGCCTATTTGTGATTTTCTTTTTGGTTCATATTTAAGCTGTGCCCACAGTCTATCTCGCAAGCATGCTTGCAGTGCATTTTTAAATGGATTTGCGGCATTTTCAGAGAAGTTCCTACAGTCTTGCCGATAAAGAGCTTAACGACATCAATGTTGGCTGCAGGCCATTGCGACTGCCACTGGTTCAGCACAGTCAGTCTGTTTTCATATAATGCTTTGATAATGCACCTGTAACAAATGAAACAAAAAGGCTACATATTCCGCCTGTTGCACATTATAGATTCTGCAGGCTAAATGAAAATTTTCTGGTGTTTACTGTAAGGTCTCCCTAAGTCGCTAAATAGGTTATGGTGCGCTTTAAATACCTTCCTGGTGCCCGCTTGTTGTGGTTTGCAAAGGTTTGCAAAGTAAGTGGTTCTGCATCATATTATCGCATGAAATTGCAAAGACCATCGCTGATATCATTGGTAGGTTGTTGAAAACAGCTTCAGTTTGAATATATCGCCTTTTCTTCGACTTGCCTTTAATAAGCAACCGTTGTTGTTGCTGTACATGCGGGAAATGATATACTAGTAGCAGGATGTACAGCCGTAGAGCATACATCTTCATTATGCTTTCTCACTGGATGATCGCAGAAAAAATATTATCTCTTAAAAATAAATTTCTCAGACTTGAAAACGGGATCTGCATGGAACGATCAAAGCAACTTTCTGGTATAAAAACTATTAATAATGCGAACTGTACAGTTTTAAGAATATTCCAAAACATTCCCAGTAAAATTGTCAAAAAAAAGTTCGTGTCCAATGTGTAAAATATTTATTTGAAAAATATAATTTATAAATTTCTTAACTCAAAATTTCAAGATTTATACATTTTATTCATTTCAAATATTTGTTTTTATGAACATATATGTCACAGATAACTTTAAGGACTAATTTTACTATTTTTAAAAAGCAATCCCGTTTTAGTGATTTTGTTTCAAATTTGCAACTTTTGACCCAAAATATCTCAGTTTTTCCAAATCTCTGATCCTTTAGAATTTTACATATATCTCAGGATATCTTTAGATGAATGAAAACACTTTAAAAACTTCTATTTTGATTAATTGGAAGTGTCAATATTTTCTAATACAATTATTCCAAAAATCAGCGATTTGTATGCTTTTTGTGCTGATTTCCCCCAAAATGGCAAGCTGTATGTTTTGTGTTCATTTCAAACATAATTTTTATTTTTTCAGCTGCTTCAGCTCCCTACTGCAATTATAAACATATTTTAAAAATGATTCCAGTTTTTAGTGATTCTTGTTCCAATTTGCATGTTTTTGCCCAAAAATAATGTGTTAAACTACCGCTTCAGAAAAACTATACTGGCTATTTTTTTTTTACTAAAATATATATAAAAGGTAGTAGCGTTTCAAATTTGCCAGCTGAGTTGGTACCGAAAAGTTGAGTAGAAGAACGGATGGCCAGTTTCCTGGGAATGTGTGTGTGTGTATGTAGTTCTAAGGTTTAAATTAAAGTCCGTCCGCCAACGAACACGTCAAGGTTAACCTGACGCGATGGGCACAATAGAGTCTGGACTTTTGAGTTGCTACAACTATAACATGCGAGTATTTATCGCTACGTAGTCCAACTTTTCAGCGATGTGCGATATTTAAATAGTCGTTTCGTAAGTATGACGTTTTTCAGTTATTTCCCTTTACACAAAAACACAACTTCCCTTTGTCTATTACTCAAATAAAGATGTTATAATATGAACAAAAAGTAGGGACTACGGTCTGTACTGAAAATAAACTCTCATAGTTTCGATGTCGTAGGCTCGAATCTTGCTCCAAAAAAATAGAAGGACAACAAGTCAGAATTATATCTTTTTATATATTATTTTACATATACACTCAAGAGATATGAAAACGCAACACGGGAATTTCCACTATATATTGTATATACTGCACACTTAATTGTAAATAATATTCCAAAGTAATCCCAAAATGTTTTGTAAAAAAAAAAGTTGCATTTAATTAGAGAAAGGACACAACTTTGATATTGTAGACTTTTCATTCGCACTACACCTTTGTAACAAGAACTTCATAAATGTTGAAGTTGCTCTTTGAAAAACTGAGCTAGTTCAGTACTGTATTTAACGTAAATAATTTGCAAAATTTTGCATCCTAATTTTGCTCACATGCCAAACGCGTACTCTGTCAATAATGAAACTTTGAAGGATTACTATTTGCTGTATTATTTGTTGTTTTAGTATTTTTTCTAAAAGGAAAGGTTTTTTGTAGCCAGGAGCCGTTCGATTAAAAGCAGTATGTTGTACATACAATACATAGCGGAAATTCCCGTGTTGCGTTTTCATATCTCTTAAAAGCTTTCTTGAGTTGCTACAACTATAACATGGGAGTATTTATTGCTACGGAGTCAAACATTTCAGCGATGTGCGAAATTTAAATAGTCGTTTCGTAAGTATGACGTTTTTCAGTTATTTCCCTTTACACTAAAACACAACTTCCCTTTGTCTATTACTCAAATAAAGGTGTTATAATATGAACAAAAAGTAGGGACTACGGTCTGTACTGAAAATAAACTCTCATAGTTTCGATGTCGTAGGATCGAATCTTGCTCCAAGAAAAATAGAAGGACAACAAATGAGAATTATATCTTTTTATATATTATTTTACATATATATACTAGACCTATTTCTATAGAAGAGCTCTCAATAAAAGGTCTGCAGCATTTTTACGTATATTAATTTGGGTTTGCTGAGTTCGATTCTTGACAAGAAAGGCATTATTTCATTGTGTTGATCTTTATAATTTTACTTGAAATTTTTGGAATGTTTTTTTTTTTAAAATAAACGTTTACACCAGTTCCTCTACGTATTTTGACTTGATATGGATTGACTGAATGTTTACAGGAAGGCATTATTTGGACAGTTTATTGTTTTTTGATAAATTTATTGGGAATTTTTCGAATACGTTTTTAAAGAAACATTTTATATCAGTTACTAATTGTCTCTACTTATTTTGACTTTGTATGGATACCCGTGTAAAGTCAATTTATTTGGAGTCAAAATATGTTGAGAAAATTGATAATTGATATTATTTTT
Source organism: Cyrtodaria siliqua (assembly GCA_037043455.1). Classification (NCBI taxonomy): domain Eukaryota; kingdom Metazoa; phylum Mollusca; class Bivalvia; order Adapedonta; family Hiatellidae; genus Cyrtodaria; species Cyrtodaria siliqua. The sequence continues at coordinate 13,939 of JAWPHD010014737.1, read as the reverse complement.
TTTAAATATTATATTAAAAAACACCAGTTAAAAATATATATCCATATTGTTTACCTAAAGTGGATTTTTTTTATGTTTTATTTGATATTTATTTTTGGAATGTTTACTAAAATAATATGGTTGATATTGTTTATCTTTATTCGCCTTGTAAGTGCCAATTCTGAATGGATGGCGGAAGCTATACAGTACTGCGTCCACCACGATTTAAATAAAAGAAAATAACATCGGCTGTCATATAGCCTAAAAATGTGCTGATACCACCATTTAACGAAAATCTTTGTAAATATGTACATGTCTCGACATTATTCATAATTCAAAGGAATTTTGAGCCTCTTTGTGATTTTCTTTTTGGTTCATATTTAAGCTGTGCCCACAGTCCATCTCGCAAGCATGCTTGCAGTGCATTTTTAAATGGATTTGCGGCATTTTCAGAGAAGTTCCTACAGTCTTGCCGATAAAGAGCTTAACGACATCAATGTTGGCTGCAGGCCATTGCGACTGCCACTGGTTTAGCACAGTCAGTCTGTTTTCATATAATGCTTTGATAATGCACCTGTAACAAATGAAACAAAAAGGCTACATATTCCGCCTGTTGCACATTATAGATTCTGCAGGCTAAATGAAAATTTTCTGGTGTTTACTGTAAGGTCTCCCTTAGTCGCTAAATAGGTTATGGTGCGCTTTAAATACCTTCCTGGTGCCCGCTTGTTGTGGTTTGCAAAGGTTTGCAAAGTAAGTGGTTCTGCATCATATTATCGCATGAAATGGCAAAGACCATCGCTGATATCATTGGTAGGTTGTTGAAAACAGCTTCAGTTTGAATATATCGCCTTTTCTTCGACTTGCCTTTAATAAGCAACCGTTGTTGTTGCTGTACATGCGGGAAATGATATACTAGTAGCAGGATGTACAGTCGTAGAGCATACATCTTCATTATGCTTTCTCACTGGATGATCGCAGAAAAAATATTATCACTTAAAAATAAATTTCTCAGACTTGAAAACGGAATCTGCATGGAACGATCAAAGCAATTTTCTGGTATAAAAACTATTAATAATGCGAACTGTACAGTTTTAAGAATATTCCAAAACATTCCCAGTAAAATTGTCAAAAAAAAGTTCGTGTCCAAAGTGTAAAATATTTATTTGAAAAATATAATTTATAAATTTCTTAACTCAAAATTTCAAGATTTATACATTTTATTCATTTCAAATATTTGTTTTCATGAACATATATGTCACAGATAACTTTAAGGACTAATTTTACTACTTTTAAAAAGCAATCCCGTTTTAGTGATTTTGTTTCAAATTTGCAACTTTTGACCCAAAATATCTCAGTTTTTCCAAATCTCTGATCCTTTAGAATTTTACATATATCTCAGGATATCTTTAGATGAATGAAAACACTTTAAAAACTTCTATTTTGATTAATTGGAAGTGTCAATATTTTCTAATACAATTATTCCAAAAATCAGCGATTTGTATGCTTTTTGTGCTGATTTCCCCCAAAATGGCAAGCTGTATGTATTGTGTTCATTTCAAACATAATTTTTATTTTTTCCGCTGCTTCAGCTCCCTACTGCAATTATAAACATATTTTAAAAATGATTCCAGTTTTTAGTGATTCTTGTTCCAATTTGCATGTTTTTGCCCAAAAATAATGTGTTAAACTACCGCTTCAGAAAAACTATACTGGCTATTGCTTTTTTACTAAAATATATATAAAAGGTAGTAGCGTTTCAAATTTGCCAGCTGAGTTGGTACCGAAAAGTTGAGTAGAAGAACGGATGGCCAGTTTCCTGGAAATGTGTGTGTATGTAGTTCTAAGGTTTAAATTAAAGTCCGTCCGCCAACGAACACGTCAAGGTTAACCTGACGCGATGGGCACAATAGAGTCTGGACTTTTGAGTTGCTACAACTCTAACATGCGAGTATTTATCTCTACGGAGTCCAACTTTTCAGCGATGTGCGATATTTAAATAGTCGTTTCGTAAGTATGACGTTTTTCAGTTATTACCCTTTACACAAAAACACAACTTCCCTTTGTCTATTACTCAAATAAAGGTGTTATAATATGAACAAAAAGTAGGGACTACGGTCTGTACTGAAAATAAACTCTCATAGTTTCGATGTCGTAGGCTCGAATCTTGCTCCAAAAAAATAGAAGGACAACAAATCAGAATTATATCTTTTTATATATTATTTTACATATACACTCAAGAGATATGAAAACGCAACACGGGAATTTCCACTATATATTGTATATACTGCACACTTAATTGTAAATAATATTCCAAAGTAATCCCAAGATGTTTTGTAAAAAAAAAAGTTGCATTTAATTAGAGAAAGGACACAACTTTGATATTGTAGACTTTTCATTCGCACTACACCTTTGTAACAAGAACTTCATCAATGTTGAAGTTGCTCTTTGAAAAACTGAGCTAGTTCAGTACTGTATTTAACGTAAATAATTTGCAAAATTTTGCATCCTAATTTTGCTCACATGCCAAACGCGTACTCTGTCAATAATGAAACTTTGAAGGATTACTATTTGCTGTATTATTTGTTGTTTTAGTATTTTTTCTAAAAGGAAAGGTCTTTTGTAGCCAGGAGCCGTTCGATTAAAAGCAGTATATTGTACATACAATACATAGCGGAAATTCCCGTGTTGCGTTTTCATATCTCTTAAAAGCTTTCTTGAGTTGCTACAACTATAACATGGGAGTATTTATTGCTACGGAGTCAAACATTTCAGCGATGTGCGAAATTTAAATAGTCGTTTCGTAAGTATGACGTTTTTCAGTTATTTCCCTTTACACTAAAACACAACTTCCCTTTGTCTATTACTCAAATAAAGGTGTTATAATATGAACAAAAAGTAGGGACTACGGTCTGTACTGAAAATAAACTCTCATAGTTTCGATGTCGTAGGATCGAATCTTGCTCCAAGAAAAATAGAAGGACAACAAATCAGAATTATATCTTTTTATATATTATTTTACATATATATACTAGACCTATTTCTATAGAAGAGCTCTCAATAAAAGGTCTGCAGCATTTTTACGTATATTAATTTGGGTTTGCTGAGTTCGATTCTTGACAAGAAAGGCATTATTTCATTGTGTTGATCTTTATAATTTTACTTGAAATTTTTGAAATGTTTTTTTTTTTTAAATAAACGTTTACACCAGTTCCTCTACGTATTATGACTTGATATGGATTGACTGAATGTTTACAGGAAGGCATTATTTGGACAGTTTATTGTTTTTTGATAAATTTATTGGAAATTTTTCGAATACGTTTTTAAAGAAACATTTTATATCAGTTACTAATTGTCTATACTTATTTTGACTTTGTATGGATACCCGTGAAAAGTCAATTTATTTGGAGTCAAAATATGTTGAGAAAATTGATAATTGATATTATTTTTTCTAAATATTATATTAAAAAACACCAGTTAAAAATATATATCCATATTGTTTACCTAAAGTGGATTTTTTTTATGTTTTATTTGATATTTATTTGTGGAATGTTTACTAAAATAATATGGTTGATATTGTTTATCTTTATTCGCCTTGTAAGTGCCAATTCGTAATGGATGGCGGGAGCTATACAGTACTGCGTCCACCACGATTTAAATAAAAGAAAATAACATCGGCTGTCATATAGCCTAAAAATGTGCTGATACCACCATTTAACGAAAATCTTTGTAAATATGTACATGTCTCGACATTATTCATAATTCAAAGGAATTTTGAGCCTATTTGTGATTTTCTTTTTGGTTCATATTTAAGCTGTGCCCACAGTCTATCTCGCAAGCATGCTTGCAGTGCATTTTTAAATGGATTTGCGGCATTTTCAGAGAAGTTCCTACAGTCTTGCCGATAAAGAGCTTAACGACATCAATGTTGGCTGCAGGCCATTGCGACTGCCACTGGTTCAGCACAGTCAGTCTGTTTTCATATAATGCTTTGATAATGCACCTGTAACAAATGAAACAAAAAGGCTACATATTCCGCCTGTTGCACATTATAGATTCTGCAGGCTAAATGAAAATTTTCTGGTGTTTACTGTAAGGTCTCCCTAAGTCGCTAAATAGGTTATGGTGCGCTTTAAATACCTTCCTGGTGCCCGCTTGTTGTGGTTTGCAAAGGTTTGCAAAGTAAGTGGTTCTGCATCATATTATCGCATGAAATTGCAAAGACCATCGCTGATATCATTGGTAGGTTGTTGAAAACAGCTTCAGTTTGAATATATCGCCTTTTCTTCGACTTGCCTTTAATAAGCAACCGTTGTTGTTGCTGTACATGCGGGAAATGATATACTAGTAGCAGGATGTACAGCCGTAGAGCATACATCTTCATTATGCTTTCTCACTGGATGATCGCAGAAAAAATATTATCTCTTAAAAATAAATTTCTCAGACTTGAAAACGGGATCTGCATGGAACGATCAAAGCAACTTTCTGGTATAAAAACTATTAATAATGCGAACTGTACAGTTTTAAGAATATTCCAAAACATTCCCAGTAAAATTGTCAAAAAAAAGTTCGTGTCCAATGTGTAAAATATTTATTTGAAAAATATAATTTATAAATTTCTTAACTCAAAATTTCAAGATTTATACATTTTATTCATTTCAAATATTTGTTTTTATGAACATATATGTCACAGATAACTTTAAGGACTAATTTTACTATTTTTAAAAAGCAATCCCGTTTTAGTGATTTTGTTTCAAATTTGCAACTTTTGACCCAAAATATCTCAGTTTTTCCAAATCTCTGATCCTTTAGAATTTTACATATATCTCAGGATATCTTTAGATGAATGAAAACACTTTAAAAACTTCTATTTTGATTAATTGGAAGTGTCAATATTTTCTAATACAATTATTCCAAAAATCAGCGATTTGTATGCTTTTTGTGCTGATTTCCCCCAAAATGGCAAGCTGTATGTTTTGTGTTCATTTCAAACATAATTTTTATTTTTTCAGCTGCTTCAGCTCCCTACTGCAATTATAAACATATTTTAAAAATGATTCCAGTTTTTAGTGATTCTTGTTCCAATTTGCATGTTTTTGCCCAAAAATAATGTGTTAAACTACCGCTTCAGAAAAACTATACTGGCTATTTTTTTTTTACTAAAATATATATAAAAGGTAGTAGCGTTTCAAATTTGCCAGCTGAGTTGGTACCGAAAAGTTGAGTAGAAGAACGGATGGCCAGTTTCCTGGGAATGTGTGTGTGTGTATGTAGTTCTAAGGTTTAAATTAAAGTCCGTCCGCCAACGAACACGTCAAGGTTAACCTGACGCGATGGGCACAATAGAGTCTGGACTTTTGAGTTGCTACAACTATAACATGCGAGTATTTATCGCTACGTAGTCCAACTTTTCAGCGATGTGCGATATTTAAATAGTCGTTTCGTAAGTATGACGTTTTTCAGTTATTTCCCTTTACACAAAAACACAACTTCCCTTTGTCTATTACTCAAATAAAGATGTTATAATATGAACAAAAAGTAGGGACTACGGTCTGTACTGAAAATAAACTCTCATAGTTTCGATGTCGTAGGCTCGAATCTTGCTCCAAAAAAATAGAAGGACAACAAGTCAGAATTATATCTTTTTATATATTATTTTACATATACACTCAAGAGATATGAAAACGCAACACGGGAATTTCACTATATATTGTATATACTGCACACTTAATTGTAAATATATTCCAAAGTAATCCAAAATGTTTTGTAAAAAAAAAAGTTGCATTAATTAGAGAAAGGACACAAACTTTGATATTGTAGACTTTTCATTCGCACTAAACCTTGTAACAAGAACTTCATAAATGTTGAAGTTGCTCTTTGAAAAACTGAGCTAGTTCAGTACTGTATTTAACGTAAATAATTTGCAAAATTTTGCATCCTAATTTTGCTCACATGCCAAACGCGTACTCTGTCAATAATGAAACTTTGAAGGATAACTATTTGCTGTATTATTTGTTGTTTTAGTATTTTTTCTAAAAGGAAAGGTCTTTTGTAGCCAGAGCCGTTCGATTAAAAGCAGTATATTGTACATACAATACATAGCGGAAATTCCCGTGTTGCGTTTTCATATCTCTTAAAAGCTTTCTTGAGTTGCTACAACTATAACATGGGAGTATTTATTGCTACGGAGTCAAACATTTCAGCGATGTGCGAAATTTAAATAGTCGTTTCGTAAGTATGACGTTTTTCAGTTATTTCCCTTTACACTAAAACACAACTTCCCTTTGTCTATTACTCAAATAAAGGTGTTATAATATGAACAAAAAGTAGGGACTACGGTCTGTACTGAAAATAAACTCTCATAGTTTCGATGTCGTAGGATCGAATCTTGCTCCAAGAAAAATAGAAGGACAACAAATCAGAATTATATCTTTTTATATATTATTTTACATATACTATACTAGACCTATTTTCTATAGAAGAGCTCTCAATAAAAGGTCTGCAGCATTTTTACGTATATTAATTTGGGTTTGCTGAGTTCGATTCTTGACAAGAAAGGCATTATTTCATTGTGTTGATCTTATAATTTTACTTGAAATTTTTGAAATTGTTTTTTTTTTTAAAATAAACGTTTAACCACCCAGTTCCTCTACGTATTATGACTTATATGGATTGACTGAATGTTTACATGAAGGCATTATTTGGACAGTTTATTGTTATTTTGATAAATTTATTTGGAAATTTTTTCGAATACGTTTTTAAGAAACATTTTATATCAGTTACTAATTGTCTATACTTATTTTGACTTTGTATGGATACCCGTGAAAAAGTCAATTTATTTGGAGCAACATATGTTGAGAAAATTGATAATTGATTATATTTTTTCTAAATATTATATTAAAAAACACCAGTTAAAATATATATCCATATTGTTTACCTAAAGTGGATTTTTTTTATGTTTAATTGATATTTATTTGTGGAATGTTTACTAAATAATCTGGTTGATCATTGTTTATCTTTAATTCGCCTTGTAGTGCAATTCGTAATGGATGGCGGGAGCTATACAGTCACTGCGTCCACCACGATTTAAATAAAAGAAAATAACATCGGCTGTCATAATAGCCTAAAAATGTGCTGATACCACCATTTAACACCGAAAATCTTTGTAAATATGTACATGTCTCGACATTATTCCTAATTCAAAGGAATTTTGAGCCTATTTGTGATTTTCTTTTTGGTTCATATTTAAGCTGTGCCCACAGTCTATCTCGCAAGCATGCTTGCAGTGCATTTTTAAATGGATTTGCGGCATTTTCAAGAGAGTTCCTACAGTCTTGCCGATAAAGAGCTTAACGACATCAATGTTGGCTGCAGGCCATTGCGACTGCCACTGGTTCAGCAACCAGTCAGTCTGTTTTCATATAATGCTTTGATAATGCACCTGTAACAAATGAAACAAAAGGCTACATATTCCGCCTGTTGCACATTATAGATTCTGCAGGCTAAATGAAAATTTTCTGGTGTTTACTGTAAGGTCTCCCTAAGTCGCTAAATAGGTTATGGTGCGCTTTAAATACCTTCCTGGTGCCCGCTTGTTGTGGTTTGCAAGGTTTGCAAAGTAAGTGTTCTGCATCATATTATCGCATGAAATTGCAAAGACCATCGCTGATATCATTGGTAGGTTGTTGAAAACAGCTTCAGTTTGAATATATCGCCTTTTCTTCGACTTGCCTTTATATAAGCAACCGTTGTTGTTGCTGTACATGCGGAAATGATATACTAGTAGCAGGATGTACAGCCGTAGAGCATACATCTTCATTATGCTTTCTCACTGGATGATCGCAGAAAAAATATTATCTCTAAAAATAAATTTCTCACGACTTGAAAACGGGATCTGCATGGAACGATCAAAGCAACTTTCCTGGTATAAAAACTATAATAATGCGAAACTGTACAGTTTTAAGAATATTCCCAAAACATCTCCAGTAAAATTGTCAAAAAAAAGTTCGTGTCCAATGTGTAAAATATTTATTTGAAAAATATAATTTATAAATTTCTTAAACTCAAAATTTCAAGATTTATACATTTTATTCATTTCAAATATTTGTTTTTATGAACATATATGTCACAGATAACTTTAAGGACTAATTTACTATTTTTAAAAAGCAATCCCGTTTTAGTGATTTTGTTTCAAATTTGCAACTTTTGACCCTAAAAGATCTCAGTTTTTCCAAATCTCTGATCCTTTGAATTTTACATATATCTCAGGATATCTTTAGATGAATGAAAACACTTTAAAAACTTCTATTTTGATTAATTGGAAGTGTCAATATTTTCTAATACAATTATTCCAAAAATCAGCGATTTGTATGCTTTTTGTGCTGATTTCCCCCAAAATGGCAAGCTGTATGTTTTGTGTTCATTTCAAACATAATTTTTATTTTTTCAGCTGCTTCAGCTCCCTACTGCAATTATAAACATATTTTAAAAATGATTCCAGTTTTTAGTGATTCTTGTTCCAATTTGCATGTTTTTGCCCAAAAATAATGTGTTAAACTACCGCTTCAGAAAAACTATACTGGCTATTTTTTTTTTACTAAAATATATATAAAAGGTAGTAGCGTTTCAAATTTGCCAGCTGAGTTGGTACCGAAAAGTTGAGTAGAAGAACGGATGGCCAGTTTCCTGGGAATGTGTGTGTGTGTATGTAGTTCTAAGGTTTAAATTAAAGTCCGTCCGCCAACGAACACGTCAAGGTTAACCTGACGCGATGGGCACAATAGAGTCTGGACTTTTGAGTTGCTACAACTATAACATGCGAGTATTTATCGCTACGTAGTCCAACTTTTCAGCGATGTGCGATATTTAAATAGTCGTTTCGTAAGTATGACGTTTTTCAGTTATTTCCCTTTACACAAAAACACAACTTCCCTTTGTCTATTACTCAAATAAAGATGTTATAATATGAACAAAAAGTAGGGACTACGGTCTGTACTGAAAATAAACTCTCATAGTTTCGATGTCGTAGGCTCGAATCTTGCTCCAAAAAAATAGAAGGACAACAAGTCAGAATTATATCTTTTTATATATTATTTTACATATACACTCAAGAGATATGAAAACGCAACACGGGAATTTCCACTATATATTGTATATACTGCACACTTAATTGTAAATAATATTCCAAAGTAATCCCAAAATGTTTTGTAAAAAAAAAAGTTGCATTTAATTAGAGAAAGGACACAACTTTGATATTGTAGACTTTTCATTCGCACTACACCTTTGTAACAAGAACTTCATAAATGTTGAAGTTGCTCTTTGAAAAACTGAGCTAGTTCAGTACTGTATTTAACGTAAATAATTTGCAAAATTTTGCATCCTAATTTTGCTCACATGCCAAACGCGTACTCTGTCAATAATGAAACTTTGAAGGATTACTATTTGCTGTATTATTTGTTGTTTTAGTATTTTTTCTAAAAGGAAAGGTTTTTTGTAGCCAGGAGCCGTTCGATTAAAAGCAGTATGTTGTACATACAATACATAGCGGAAATTCCCGTGTTGCGTTTTCATATCTCTTAAAAGCTTTCTTGAGTTGCTACAACTATAACATGGGAGTATTTATTGCTACGGAGTCAAACATTTCAGCGATGTGCGAAATTTAAATAGTCGTTTCGTAAGTATGACGTTTTTCAGTTATTTCCCTTTACACTAAAACACAACTTCCCTTTGTCTATTACTCAAATAAAGGTGTTATAATATGAACAAAAAGTAGGGACTACGGTCTGTACTGAAAATAAACTCTCATAGTTTCGATGTCGTAGGATCGAATCTTGCTCCAAGAAAAATAGAAGGACAACAAATGAGAATTATATCTTTTTATATATTATTTTACATATATATACTAGACCTATTTCTATAGAAGAGCTCTCAATAAAAGGTCTGCAGCATTTTTACGTATATTAATTTGGGTTTGCTGAGTTCGATTCTTGACAAGAAAGGCATTATTTCATTGTGTTGATCTTTATAATTTTACTTGAAATTTTTGGAATGTTTTTTTTTTTAAAATAAACGTTTACACCAGTTCCTCTACGTATTTTGACTTGATATGGATTGACTGAATGTTTACAGGAAGGCATTATTTGGACAGTTTATTGTTTTTTGATAAATTTATTGGGAATTTTTCGAATACGTTTTTAAAGAAACATTTTATATCAGTTACTAATTGTCTCTACTTATTTTGACTTTGTATGGATACCCGTGTAAAGTCAATTTAATTGGAGTCAAAATATGTTGAGAAAATTTGATAATTGATATTATTTTTTTTAAATATTATATTAAAAAACACCAGTTAAAAATATATATCCATATTGTTTACCTAAAGTGGATTTTTTTTATGTTTTATTTGATATTTATTTTTGGAATGTTACTAAAATAATATGGTTGATATTGTTATATCTTTATTCGCCTTGTAAGTGCCAATTCTGAATGGATGGCGGAAGCTATACAGTACTTGCGTCCACCACGATTTAAATAAAAGAAAATAACATCGGCTGTCATATAGCCTAAAAATGTGCTGATACCACCATTTAACGAAAATCTTTGTAAATATGTACATGTCTCGACATTATTCATAATTCAAAGGAATTTTGAGCCTCTTTGTGATTTCTTTTTGGTTGCATATTTAGCTGTGCCCACAGTCCATCTCGCAAGCATGCTTGCAGTGCATTTTTTAAATGGATTTGCGGCATTTTCCGAGAAGATAAAGTATCCTACTAAAAAATTCTTTGGTATTTATTCATAAGAGCTTAAGACATCAAATGTTGGCTGCAGGCCATTGCGACTGCCACTGGTTTAGCACAGTCAGTCTGTTTTCATATAATGCTTTGATAATGCACCTGTAACAAATGGAAACAAAAAGGCTACATATTCCGCCTGTTAGCACATTATAGATTCTGCAGCTAAATGAAAATTTCTGGTGTGTTTACTGTAAGAGTCTCCTTAGTCGCTAAATAGGTTATGGTGCGCTTTAAATACCTTCCTGGTGCCCGCCTTGTTGTGGTTTGCAAAGGTTGCAAAGTAAGTGGTTCTGCATCATATTATCGCATGAAATGGCAAAGACCATCGCTGATATCATTGGTAGGGTTGTTGAAAACAGCTTCAGTTTGAATATATCGCCTTTTCTTCGACTTGCCTTTAATCAAGCAACCGTTGTTGTTGCTGTACATGCGGGAATATGATATATACTAGTAGCAGGATGTCAGTCGTAGAGCATACATCTTCATTATGCTTTCTCACTGGATGATCGCAGAAAAAATATTATCACTTAAAAATAAATTTCTCAGACTTGAAAACGGAATCTGCATGGAACGATCAAAGCAATTTCTGTTTCTGTATAAAAACTATTAATAATGCGAACTGTACAGTTTTAAGAATATTCAAAAACATTCCCAGTAAAATTGTCAAAAAAAAGTTCGTGTCCAATGTGTAAAATATTTATTTGAAAATATATAATTTATAAATTTCTTAACTCAAAATTTCAAGATTTATACATTTATTCATTTCAAATATTTGTTTTCATGAACATATATGGCACAGATAACTTTACGGACTAATTTTACTACTTTTAAAAGCAATCCCGTTTTAGTGATTTTGTTTCAAATTTGCAACTTTTGACCCAAAATATCTCAGTTTTTTCCAAATCTCTGATCCTTTTAGAATTTTTACATATATCTCAGGATATCTTTAGATGAATGAAAACACTTAAAAACTTCTATTTTGATTAATTGGAAGTGTCAATATTTTCTAATACAATTATTCCAAAAATCAGCGATTTGTATGCTTTTTGTGCTGATACCCCCAAATGAAAGCAAGCTGTATGTATTGTGTTCATTTCAAACATAATTTTTATTTTTTCCGCTCTGCTTCAGCTCCCTACTGCAATTATAAACATATTTTAAAAATGATTCCAGTTTTTAGTGATTCTTGTTCCAATTTGCATGTTTTTGCCCAAAAATAATGTGTTAAACTACCGCTTCAGAAAAACTATACTAGGCTATTGCTTTTTTACTAAAATATATATAAAAGGGTAGTAGCGTTTCAAATTTGCCAGCTGAGGTTGGTACCGAAAAGGTTGAGTAGAAGAACGGATGGCCAGTTTCCTGGAAATGTGTGTGTATGTAGTTCTAAGGTTTAAATTAAAGTCCGTCCGCCAACGAACACGTCAAGGTTAACCTGACGCGATGGCACAATAGAGTCTGGACTTTTGAGTTGCTACAAACTCTAACATGCGAGTATTTATCTCTACGGAGTCCAACTTTTCAGCGATGTGCGATATTTAAATAGTCGTTAGGCATTATTTCATTGTGTTGATCTTTATAATTTTACTTGAAATTTTTGGAATGTTTTTTTTTTTTAAATAAACGTTTACACCAGTTCCTCTACGTATTATGACTTGATATGGATTGACTGAATGTTTACAGGAAGGCATTATATTGGACAGTTTATTGTTTTTTGATAAAATTTATTGGAAATTTTTCGAATACGTTTTTAATGAAAGCATTTTATATCAGTTACTAATTGTCTATACTTATTTTGACTTTGTATGGATACCCCGTGAAAAGTCAATTATTTGGAGTCAAAATATGTTGAGAAAATTGATAATTGATATTATTTTTTTCTAAATATTATATTAAAAAACACCAGTTAAAAATTATATATCCATATTGTTTACCTAAAGTGGATTTTTTTTATGTTTTATTTGATATTTATTTGTGGCAATGTTTACTTAAAATAAATATGGTTGATATTGTTTATCTTTATTCCGCCTTGTAAGTAGCCAATTCTTAATGGATGGCGGGAGCAATACAGTACTTGCTCGTCCACCACGATTTAAATAAAAGAAAATAACATCGGGCTGTCATATAGCCTAAAAATGTGCTGATACCACCATTTAACGAAAATCTATGTAAATATGTACATGTCTCGACATTATTCATAATTCAAAGGAATTTTGAGCCTATTTGTGATTTTCTTTTTGGTTCATATTTAAGCTGTGCCCACAGTCTATCTCGCAAGCATGCTTGCAGTGCATTTTTAAATGGATTTGCCGGCATTTTCAGAGAAGTTCCTACAGTCTTGCCGATAAAGAGCTTACGACATCAATGTTGGCTGCAGGCCATTGCGACTGCCACTGGTTTAGCACAGTCAGTCTGTTTTCATATAATGCTTTGATAATGCACCTGTAACAAATGAAACAAAAAGGCTACATATTCCGCCTGTTGCACATTATAGATTCTGCAGGCTAAATGAAAATTTTCTGGTGTTTACTGTAAGGTCTCCCTAAGTCGCTAAATAGCGTTATGGTGCGCTTTAATACCTTCCTGGTGCCGCGCTTGTTGGTTTGCCAAAGGTTTGCAAAGTAAAGTGGTTCTGCATCATATTTATCGCATGAAATTTGCAAAGACCATCGCTGATATCATTGGTAGGTTGTTGAAAACAGCTCTCAGTTTTGAATATATCGCCTTTATTCTTCGACTTGCCTTAATAAGCAAACCGTTGTTGTTGCTGTACATGCGGGAAATGATATACTAGTATAGCAGGATGCTACAGCCGTAGAGCATACATCTTCATTATGCTTTCTCACTGGATGATCGCGAGAAAAAATATTATCACTTAAAAATAAATTTCTTCAGACTTGAAAACGGGATCTGCATGGAACGATCAAAGCAGACTTTCTGGTATAAAAACTATTAATAATGCGAACTGTACAGTTTTAAGAATATTCCAAAAAAACTATTCCACGTAAAATATGTCAAAAAAAAGTTCGTGTCCAATGTGTAAAATATTTATTTGAAAAATATAATTTATAAATTTCTTAACTCAAAATTTCAAGATTTTATACATTTTATTCATTTTCAAATATTTGTTTTTTATGAACATTATATGTCACAGATAACTTTAA